>OMKK01078797.1:6250-23505 GCA_900302305.1 Polymixia japonica
CAGCAATACATTCTACAAGTGCGAAGTTGATCAGATCAACGGTTGTCGAGAAAAGTGAAGGACAGACAGATAGGCAGAGAGACTCCTTCCTTAGATATTGTGTGTGTGTGTGTGTGTGTGTATGTGTGTGTGTGAGAGAGAGAGAGACAGAGACTGTGTGAGAGTGTGTGTGTGTGTGTGTGTGTGTGTGTGTGTGTGTGTGTGTGTGTGTGTGTGTGTGTGTGTGTGTGTGTGCTCAGCCATGCTCAATTATCTGGCTGTGAGAACAGCACCTCAGTGTGCTAGCCTGGTGATGAATATTATTATCTTGATAACATTTTGTGATTTTATGGCGTGTTCAAATCATACACTGGGGCCAAATATGCTTAAACTGTGTCTCAACCCACTGAAACCGCGACAGCCATCTGACATCCTCTCTCTCCCGCTCTCTCTCTCTCTCTCTCTCTCTCTCTTTCTCTCTCTCTCTCTCTCTCTCTCTCTCCGTGTTTATGCCACTTCATCACTTTTGTTAAGTTTACTATGCTGTGCAGATACAATGGTGACGATACCATAACAGGCTACGCTGGTACACAGTTTCACAGAGAGAGAAGAGGAGAGGAGAGGAGAGGAGAGGAGAGGAGAGGAAAGGAGGGTAGAGGAAATGAGAGGAGAGGAGAGGAAAGAAGAGGAGAGGAGAGGAGAGGGGAGAGGAGAAAAAAATCACATATGATACAAAATACAACTGGCTGAAATTTGTCTTTGTCAAATAATAAAAGGCATGAATCATTGGGGCTTTTATTGTAATATATACTATATTATAATTAGTCTAAAAATTATTCATCAAATCTAATCTGACAGCACTGAAGAAAAACCCACACATACTGTAGTGCCTTTGTCTTGAAAGAAAAACAAGTATAAATAAATGATTCCCTTCTAACTTGAGTAAGTAAACCTTATTTATTTATAAAGCGCCTTTCAAAACGAATGTCACAACGTGCTGTACAATTATAAGATAAAACAGATTAAAAAAACGAAGATTTAAAAACAAAAAAGGAGCAGAATACAAAAACAGACACACATTACATCATAAAGTGCTCGCGACAGGAGTGAGTTCTTAAAACCTTTTTAAAAACCCCGCAACAACAGACTTTCTTTTTCATGTTTAAGGGGAGACGGTTCCAGGGGGCGATGACTGCAAGGGGCGCGGTCGAGTCGGTGGTGTGAGAAGCGTACGCTATTTTATCCAGGTAACCAACCTGCTCCCATGCTGGCCGGCGTTTGTGTTCCCGGGGCCGGGGCGGTTGCCGGGGTAACTACGGTTGCTCGGGCGACCGCTGTCGTTAGAGTGACCCAGGGCGTAATTCACGGTGTCGGGGTCGTACCGCGACAGGACCTCCTCGCCGTCCCTGCGGCGGAAGCAGAAGGAAGCACAGAGAGAATGGAGAGTCTTTCAAGGAAGCAGCGCGTCACCGACCCTCTTTGATGTCCACAGGAATGTGTTTGTGGTGCTGCTGGAACAGTCTGCATCCCCTGACCTGGGCTAGCAACAAGGAAGTCAAGTTCCCGCTCGGTGCAGCAGATCTGTCGGTGCTGTCGCCCACAGAACAACGATTACAGAAGCATCTGGACCTGCTTGAACACATGCACATAGTGAGGGAGGTCTTCGCCGTCATCTGCTATTCATAAGTTTATTTACGCTTCCTCTTTGTTTCTGGTGAATTCCCATTGCATGCAAACACTTTCAAGACATATTTTCAAAAGTGTTGTAACATTCAAGCCAGTAAAGCATATTGAACTGATTTGAACTGAATAGAAAGAGAGAGAGAGAGAGAGAGAGAGACAGAGAGAGAGAGAGAGGCAACAAAATACAGACAGACAGAAGACAGAGACAATGGTGGCCGACTGAGAGAAGGAAGAGAGACAAAGAGGGTGAGGGAGGGAGAGAGAGAGGTGGTTAGCAGTTGGTGGTCCGCGATCCAGACAGTTAGTGAGCCACAGCTGTTTGAATCAGGAGCAAAACAGCAACAGTATAAGAACTGAGCCCTGACAGTATACAAAACAATACAAATAAATAATGATCTTCCAAAAGCCCAAAAAGACAGGAAAGCAAATATGCATTGTCTCTGTGAATCGTAATGGGAACAGGAACAGTGGTTACGCTGTATAAGCGGCTTAGAGTCGCTCCCAGCCCGAGGAGTGAACCCTGCACACCAGGGATGGGCACGAAACCCGGTTCTAAATGGGAACCGGTTCTAACCGATAAGACTCGATAAAATCCTAACGGAAACAAAGTATTCACATTCACTCGATTTTTCATACTGTAAGTACTATTCAAAGAAATAATACGTAATACATAATAAACCATGCCCTCTCAAAAGGCTCGTTCTGGTGAAGGATTAACTAAGGCTAAGGGTGTGTGCAAACTGCTAACTGTGTGTGTGTGTGTGTGTGTGGAAGGGTCATCAGGACCACACAAGAGGAGGCTTGTACACCAGCACAACAATTTACAAGGTGCACACACACACACACACACACACACACACACACACACACACACACACACACACATTGGCTCGCTCTTACAAATGTCAGTTAGTAGTGAGCCCTTCGCTGTAAACAGGATAATGTTCTTAGTTAACTTTAATCAGGTTAAGGATTATACAAATCGCACACACATACACTTAATCATTTATGGCTGAGAGTGTGAGGGAGAGAGAGGGAGAGAGAGTGAGAGGGAGAGAGACGGAGAGGTTGCTGGAACAATATTAAAAGGGAAGTGTAATCAGCTCGCTACTGAAAGCTGTTCAGCTGATTTACACACTGGACTCTGCCTAATTGAACGATCAAAAGCCTGAAGCGTACACACGCACACACACACACACACACGCATCAAGGTCAACAAGGATACCTTAGCTAACTTCAAAGAGTGAAAATGGTTTGTTCTGGCACAGCTTGCGTGGCCCTGATACTAGTGAGACACCGGTCCTGCATGGCCTCAAACAAGCAGACTGGAACTCCACTGAATGGATCTTTTTGTAGTCTAGTTACATCTACACTGGCATTCAAGGCATTTAGCTGATGCCCTTATACTTATGATTGTAATGTGCAACAGGTAAGGGATCAGTGTCTCGCTCGCTGGATCAAACCTGCAACATTCTGGCTACAGGACGGTCACTCCAACCGCCCTGTCTTAAGGCCGGCATATGCGTAAATGTTTATGCGTATGGGCGTGGAGAAGGGGTTTGTGGGTAGCCGTCGCCCCCCAGAGGCCCGCAGAGAGGGCCAACCTAACTTCACGTCGAGCCACGCCGCCGTCCCCGCGCCGATTGGTTGAGCAGGGAAGGATATCCCATAGCAGGACATCTAGTAGCGAGACGTCAACACACGCAGAACCAAAACAACAGACGACAGGTACATGAACATAGCAAACTTGTCATATTTAAGGACAGAAATGGAGCAGTTCGAGCCTTTTCGAGCCTGGGAGCTCTCACGTTCAACCGAATGAAAGCAAGAGGCACATTAACGCAGGTGCTGTTTGCAAACAAACTATTTAGCGCCAAAGCTAGAACGCGCCACCGCAAAACCTTCCGCGTGATACGTTAAAGGTTAACGCGCGTTGCTTCTTTAAAGGCACAATCTGCGATCGTTTTTTTAAAACGCTGCCCTAAGCAAGGAATTACGAGTTTCCCCCGTGTTTGAATTGCTTAGGCGAAATGCTTCCAAACGGCCACATCACATCGTTTACAAAACAAACAGGAGGGAGAAGCGACGTGACTGTTCAACCTAATCGTGGATTTGCCTTTAAAGTAGGTAAACATGGTGTGTAGGAGAGATAACACACACACACACACACACACACACAACAAAGATAACATTAGATTAATTACCTAATACAGAGCCACACTTAAGGCCCTATAAGTAAACAGACTTATAGTAAACAGATATGCACGTAGCATATAGGGTGCAGAATGTAGGATATATTTAAACTCAACCTTAACTGTTTCACCACATCTGGATGTAGAATAGAGAAAATCACAAAAGAAGAGAAGCTGACAAATAGACAGGCAATAAATGCTTTAGTCACGTAAACAGCCAACCATCAATCTGTGGTTGTGTTTTTCCTGAAAGGCCACAACAAAACCAGCGAGGTGAGAAGGGGCAACATTCCTCAGGTCAACAAGCTAGTTGCTGGGATAGCAACTAGAACACGCATAAAGACTCACACACACACACACACACACACACACACGCTTTTGGACTTGTAGGTTAGCTCTAGATTCAAGACCCTTATAACCAATCAGTAAGGCCACTATAACCCCAACTGTCACTGAGCCATAACAATAACAAGAAGTTTAAAACACAGTAAGAACAAACTGGATGGTTTTAATAGCACTCTGCCAACAGCTTGTAACTCCCAGATGGTCACGCAACATGAAACGCACAGAGCGCCACACCTCATCTCTGAGGCGCCTTGCAGCCACCTGAATTACAAACTACTTGTATGTAATACAGAACGCCGTTGTTTTAAAAAATCTATTATCTCCAAAAACATTCGAGCCTTTTCTGAAATGTACTGGTAGCTGTCGCGTTCTCTTGTAGACAGGCTTCAGATTTCAGAGTGAAAAAACAAAAACTGCTTTCAATCAAATACCTCGCTATGCAAAGAAGTTCGGCGCCAGACTGACAAATCGGGCCCCTGACTGCGTTAAAATGTAGCGTTATGCTGCGTTCGGTTTGGAATGCACAGATGTCCTCTGCTCGGATCATTGTTCTATTGTTCCAGAGTTCCCCAAGCATTTAGCAACGTCCCTATCCCATTAAACCTTTGTTTCCCACCCATTTGTAACTGACCGGGGAGCACAATATAGCACTTTATGACTCTTTGTTGGTGGGGAGGGGGTGACGTACAGGGTGTTAGGACAGGGTCTTGACCCGCCTGCCCATCCCTTGGCTTGTGAAAAAACCTGGAGAGAATTGTTTAGGCTCAGTTTGGGCCGTTAATTAGAAGTCGTTTTGTGTCCGCTTGAGCAGGGGACCGACAGACGTGATCAAAAGGGCAATGGAATACATTTTGAATACTCTCTCAATACCCTCGCGAGGGACGTCCCCGCTGAAGCACCCTAAGCACTAAGTAGCCCGGTCGATGGACTGCGCTGTCTCGCTCGTGAAGCTGAACGCCCGCCGGTGTACCGTATCGTAGCAGCGGCCCGTCTTACCGCAGCGCTGCACGGACGAATGAATTAATATCACTGTTTGGAAAACTCGAACTTTGCTCTCTTCTCAGCTGTCGGGAGGCTCAAGGAATGATTGAGAGATTTTAACTTTTGTGTCTTAATACAGTATATTTGAGAAAGAGTAATGGAAGTTGCTGAAGTACTAGTGAAGGATAATGTATAATGTAGATGCACGGTTAATTAATTCATCTTGTTAGTGATCGTGCTAACTCTTACATACCGACCCTTCTTGTTACTTGATGGTGAGCTAGTCGTAGTCTGTGTGTAATCATTTAGGGACTATTTTGCTAACTACAAACTAAAACATCCTCGGTGAATTGATGGAACGGACAGCGAGTCTTTATGAGAACAATGAACAAGAGCATAGGGAGCATAATGACAATCATACACTAAATTATGATATACTGTACGTAGGTGTGTGTGTGTGTGTGTGTGTCTGGTCCCCACCTTCCCTCCCTGTTGGCTTTCTCTCTGACAGACTGTAGTAACATCTGTATCTCTGCTCTGAGCAGCTCTTTGACAGCGGGGGGGTCCGCTAGAGGAGAGCCCCGGCGACGTGAGCGCGGGGTTCCCGGTGCGTTACTATGGTTACTGCCCTGGTGGGTCCCCTGCCATATCTCACGCCACATCTCCACCTATGATCAAGGATAAAAGGTTATCAAGGTTAGTTGAGACAACAAGGTATTATCACGGTCATTTAACTGATTGTCTGGATTCATCCATCCTTTAATTTCTGCATCTAGAGAAGCGCCGCAGTGTTGCTTGTTAAGTGAGTAAGCCTTCAAATGTTTAATTTCATTTTGGTATAACATTTAATAAACTTTATTTATAAAGCACCTTTCAAAACCAATGCTACAAGGTGCTGTACAATTATAAAACCAGAAATGCAAGATGTTAAAAAATAGATAAAACTGATAAAACAAAGAACAAACAAAGACACGTGTACCAACTAAAGCAGACTGACCTAAGTAATATTATGTCTTCCTTTGTTTAGGAACCACGTTTGCAAAAAGTTGTCTTAATTATATATAATAAATATTACGTTGTTATCCACTCTTTTCAAAGGGTGTGGGCGGTATACCTGCCATGCCCCAAGCGACGACCTAGACATCCACAGTCCACTCCATTCATATTGTCTCTGTCTCATGTACCAAGTAAGGCTACTCTGCAGTGGTCGATGATGTCATTTCTTTCATACCTCAATAACCCACAATGCAATCTGTGGAATTGTGCCCCAATTGCACCTGTGTTGCTCAGTGGGCAGAGCGCGGCACTAAACACTACCATGGTTACATGACCGCTTCCCACAGGGGCCACACATAAATATAATAATATACACTAATACACTAATACAATATAAATGTATGCATTTATGCACACAAGACTTTGTATAAAAATATTTATTGTATAAAAAATGACCCTAGGCGAGTTATTTTATTTCGTTATCTGATTAATAAAATTCAAGAATAGAAGGTAGCCTATAAACCTGTTTGCTGTTTACAAACAAAACTGGATGCGCGCGCAGCCTTGGGGCAGAAAGCAGAAAAACATTTTTCTGACAGCGTGCAAGATTAATGTTACCTACCTGATATGAAATGGGCTCCACATAAACTTTCGTAACCCTTCCGTCCCCAATCAGCTCTCTTTATGGCTCGGAGCCACAACCTTCTTCTACAGTATTTGTTTTGAATGGATGAGATCCACTTGGAATACTAAAGAATTTAAATCCTTGCTCACCGCAATTAGCACAGCCCACTGCACAACAACTTCTACCCATTTTCTGATGAGCTTGTGGATTGCATCTTTTTTTTTTTTGCCCCAGAGATGCGCGCGCATATTTGTCATGACGTCGTCAGCAAATAGGTCTATAAGCCTGTGTTATTTTCCTTGGTCTATTATTGCAGAGCTACACTAGGAAAAAAAAAAGCATAAAAAAAAAGAGGGCAGCTCCCTCTCTTTCCTACTTATGCTGACGCTGAGGGCCTGGGCTCGGACGGGCGCGTGCTTTTCTACTAAGTGGCTTGTGTCCCCTGACCAGTAAGCAGCCCCGTGTGTTAAAACACCCGTCCCCGGGGGCAACCACATCCACATGGAAATGAAGAAAGAAAAATCCTAAAGCGTGGTAAAAAAAAAAAAAAATCACTGCAAGACAAAAGAGAGAGGGAGAGCGCGAGGTACAAAGTGTGTGTGTGTGTGTGTGTGTGTGTGCGTGTTAAAACGTATGAAAGTCTGGATACCATTAACGCCTTCCCACCTGTTTTCTGCCAATCATCTCCCTCCCTCCTCGCCGGGGCGACTGCACTTCAAAGGGGCTCCTGAACACGGCCTCTGGTTTTTCGCGTGCGCGCCTGTCTGCGTATCCGTGCGTACCCTCGCGGGGTTTTTTTTTTTTTTTTCCTCTCTGCATTTGAAGTTTCTATAATGCACAGGGGCCATTTTCACTCTCACACTGTCTCTCTGTGTCTGTCTGGCGAAGGTGTTTATGTTACAGCCCTCACGGTTCGCTGGCTAACGAGTTGTTCGTTGATTTTTCCACTCTCCGGTGAAACTGAGACAAGGTGGATGCTGACCTCATCCAGGAACTATTCCAGGGGACTGTTGTTTAAACCTGCCAGCGTTACAGTTACGGCGTTATAAGGGACTAGACTTTTTTTCATTTTACGGTTTATTACAGTTCTGTCTTTACTCTTTGGAATATTAGTAGAAACGATCTAATTTAGGAACTATTTCATAGACAGTTATTTAGTACCAGTTACTTATTGGTTATTCCGAATATTTAATGAAATATTTCACTTAATTTATGTTAATTGACAGATATCTACCAGCTGTTGGTAACTGATAGACTAAAGACTGGAGAGAAAGAGAGAAGAAGAGATACAGACAGACAGAGAGAGCGAAAGAGAGAAGAAGAGATACAGACAGACAGAGAGAGCGAAAGAGAGAAGAAGAGATACAGACAGACAGAGAGAGAGATTGTGCCCATATCCTGTGAGAGACTTGAAAGCAGAGGCTAGCGTCCTCTCTGATCTAACCGCCGCAGACAATGGAGACCTTGATGGAGGGATGGAACGGAGGGACGGAGAGGACATCTGCACGTCTACTACTGTCTCCCCGAGGCTCACCGAGGGAAGGAATTCATTACGTGCCAGCCGGAGAGGGTGAGAGCGAGAGAAGCGAGAGAGAGAGGAGAGAGAGCAGGGAGAGAGACAAGGAAATAGAGTGAGCGATCGAGTGAAAAACAAAAGGAGAGAAAGATATAAAAGGAGAGAGAGAGAGAGAGAGAGAGATCGAGCCAGACGAAATAGAAGAACTACAGGAGAGCAGCGGCAGTCTGAGAGTTGAATAAGGCCCTCTGTGCTTTGTCCTCTGTGCACCGTTAAGTCTTTCTTTCCGGCTGAGGCTTTACAACCAACTGCTGCATATCAGAGGAAAATATCAGAGGGATCCTGCAAGTCAGGCACACACAAACACACACACACACACGCGCGCACGCACACACACACACACACGTATACTCGCGCTCGTTCACACACACAATTGGAGTCAGTGAGTATGTGTTGCTATTGGTCTTATCATCAACAGTAGAAGATTAGCCTCCTTAACCCCGTTACACCGACCCCCTGACTCAGTTTACTGGGGCCTCTCTCTATGTGTGTGTGTGTGTGTCTGTAGGTCTATAGTATATAGGCCTACTGTACATGTGTGAGACCCTACGTGTGTCTTTACAGTATGTGTGTATGCGTCTATTACCACGTGCATATGTATGAATCTGCGAGTACGCGTGTGTGTGTGCGTGTGTATGCGTGCGTGCGTGTGGTAAGTGCATGTAGCCGTGCGCGAGCATACGTGCGCGGATGCGGCCCTTGGTTCATTTTGACCCAGATGGACCAGAGTAAGGTAGCCGAGCTCTTTTTATGCTGACCTGTGGGTGCACTGTCGACAGCCAGCTGATAACATCTTCAGACAGAGATTTTCCCTGCTCAACAAACAGAACATAGAAAGAAAGAAAGAAAGAAAGAAAGAAAGAAAGAAAGAAAGAAAGAAAGAAAGAAAGAAAGAAAGAAAGAAAGACAGAATCTTGGCCTCCTCTACATACGTCAGCAAGAGAGGAATGTTCCCTCAGCAAACAAGGCTGTCTGTCTTTACATCTTAAGCCTAATTTATACTTTGTCACATGACCTTTTAGACGAGTGTCACTCGACAAAAATGCCGTATTTGCAGCCTCAAAAAAGTGCAAATGGGTCTTTAGGCTTCAGGGTCAACTACCGAACTATTTTCAGAGCACCGCCATCATGTTTTGAGTTTCGTGTAAGATGGCAGACATGGGCTGCATTTCAATGGAAAATAAAACTATGAAATTACAATTTAAGGGTAAAAACTTTGTATGCTTATGTTTTAGAATGATAAGTCCTTAAGAGTCCTCTTATTTTTTTCTCTTTGTTAAGCTATAGTATGCTGCTTGGATCACCCGGTCATCTGTTGAAATTATTTATCACTATAAGTTGCACCTTAGCTAAGATGTTCTCATAACACCAGTAAATCTGTCTTGGTTGATGTCATTTATTTGCCAGAGCTGATGAAGGACGTTTTGAGTGTTTTCCATGCTGAGGTTTTTGGGGCCAAGAGTTTAGCTGGTCTTGAGTAAATATTGATGTCTATCTGGCTCATGCCTTGGTTTCATTGGGTTTGTGGGTTTCATTCTTAATGAGTGCATGAGGCTTTCGTTTTTAAGTAATCTACTACCAAAGTAACAGCTCTGAAATTTATTTTCCCAAAGTCCCTTACTTGAGCAAATGTGAGTCTCATCCTGGGACCAGGCTCTAAAGAAAATATTAGCACTTTACTCTTGTGGGAATCCACCAGAAAGAGGCCCACAGCCCATTTTGAGCTCCGACATAAACACAATGCTTAGCTGTCTTCCTTGAATAAGAACTAAACTGTTAGGCTCGTTGTTGTTTAAAGAGCCATACATCCAGAGAAGAAATATGAAAAAATACATTCCTAATGACATCCCACCTCAGAGTGCACCTCTGTGTACATGTCAACCAGGGTCTCTCCCAGCACTCCGCGGATCTCTGGCAGCTCTGAATCAGGAACATGATCCACAATCAGGCTCCACAGTGACTGGTGAGGCCAGCCCCACTGCACTTCCATCAGGAGACTGCATGTGATTCAATCTAGTAATAATAGCTTTATTAGTAATAGTAGTGATTATTATTGCTATTATACCAGTGAGGAAAAAAATGATGTTATGAGAAAAAATAAAAATAAAATCATAAACATTACAATCAACACTTATCTAACTTTATTTAAATAACCTGTTATATATCCTGGGGACATGCAAGTTAATTTGAGTTTGCAACTGCAGTGATTAGGGCATTAGCCTGCGATATTAAACACCATAGCACAGACAAGCTAGTTATTAGTTAGCTGCATTGGTAAGCCTAAATTCAAGCCTAAATTCAAGGAATAATGTATATTTGACCAAGACATTATTTTTGAAATGGTTAAAGCGGTCAACTTAAACAAGAGTAAGATTGAAAAGATAAAACAACAATGTTTTTGCATGTGTTTTATGCGTTGCTAAACAAAGACTTACCTTCCCTCGTTGCTTCCTTGTAACCATGTAAACATGCGGTTGCCATGGTGTAAACATCGCGAGACAGGTCTAAACTTCTCACAGCGATAATTTCAAAATAAAATAAAAAACTGTTTGCACATTTTTTTCTAAAATACAATTTGTTTTGTAAAGTGATACAGGTATGAATTTATCTATATTGAAATCATCACAAAATTAAGATTAAGATGCACTTTTTAAATCGCATAGGGAAAGCGTGTAAATTGTAATAACTACTAGGTTAATTAATATAGCGTGCCTTGTGTGATTAAAATAAACAATAAGCAAGAAAAAAGATGACCTAACAACACTAGAACGTGTTAAATGAAATATGTACAGTAAAGTATAACAATAAAATGAACAGCATGTTAATCTATCGACTACCACACAGCAGTACAGCCGCAGAGCAGGAAGGAAAAAAGGGGGGTGGAGAATATGAAGTATGACTATGGGAAATATCACAAATGTGTGCTGTACAACAGCAGGCCTAGGTGAAAATGAAATAACAAAGAGCAAAATGTGAAAATGTGCTGCAGACGAACTATTGACCTTGGCAAAATATCAATTAGGCTACGGACAGATATCTGCATTACTATATAGGCCTACAGAAAGGGACTGTATGTAACATGTCCGCATGAATATTATTTGCAGTCCTTTCTAACAATGGAAGAAAATAATTTCTGAAAATAATATCTGTGTTATTTGAAAATATGTAGGCTGACATATTTTACATGAAGAGTTAAAACCGGAGGGGAGGGACTTGAGCTGAGACTGGCGTGTAAATTGAAACATAACCCCCACAGAGTAGTGAATAACTTTCCCTCGCCGCAAGTTTTTTTTTTTTTTTTTCACGACCCTGTGCAGGAATGGGCGCAGCCCCAGAAGACTAGTTGGAGAACTGTAGAGGTAATGCGGATGCTTTGGGCTCCATAACAATGTAACAATCTTGGATGTCAGTTTGCCTATATTCTAACAGGATTACAGTGGATTATTTACTCTACCTAACTGTTGGTCAACCTTTGTCTATTTTGGACAAACTTAACCTGGTAAATCATGACCAAGCTTTTAATTGAGTGCGTTTCCTCGGTGCGGATAATACGCTCGGCCGTTCTGGTACTACTGGTCTGCTCCCAGCTTGGCTTTGCCTTCTCGGTGGCCGGGCAGCAAGACAACACCTGCGAGGCCAACGGCAGCGTTTACTACGTGGGGGAATGGTATTTTCTGGACTCTGATCACTGTACTCAATGTGAGTGTACCACGGATGGCTCAGCTTGTGCCCGGACCGAGTGCACCTCTCTCCCGGCTGCATGCATTCATGTTAGCCACTACCCCACCGACTGCTGCCCGAGGTGTGAAAAGATTGGGTGTGAGTACCGAGGGGAGGTGTACGATTTGGGCCAAAACTTCCAGGTAAGCCTAAAAGCGGTGATACATGCGCAGCTTGTTCAGGCCCTGGAGGTGGACAATGTTAAGTCTTCAAGAGGGATTGGGATTGACTATTGGAAAACATAATGTGATGACTGAAGGAGTGCAGTGAATAAGGAAAAAACTAATCCTGCCAGGGAAAAATAGGCTACCATTGCTCATAACTCTACTGCTCCTCAAAATGAAATAATGTCCGTGTGTGAGGAACGCAGGAAAGAGGGCTGGCACTTTGGCACTTTGCAGTGGAAATTCTGTTGTAAATTGCCATTGGATTTTCAAACGCATTCGTACTTTTATAACAAGAGTGTGCCGAGAGTGATGAATTATTTCTTTAAGCTTAGAGGTAGTAAGCTTAGAAAAAAACGTTTACTGTCTGCTCTACAAAAAACGTGTATCCGTAACATTCCAATGCGTAATTACGCACAAACGTATTTTGGATAAAACATGAACCTGTAAGTGCTTTCCTTAAACTGGTGTTACAACTGTATGAGGCCAGACAAATAGCAATATAAACAAGTACATATACATCCATGTCTGTACATCTTTATTGAAAATCTGTGAGTCAGATTGGGACACACTTGCATGTAAAGTAACTCGATATTGCTATAGATAAGACTAGGTAAATGGCGCCCCCTTTTGAGGTGGTACAATGAAACAGCTTTATGAACGGCGCCCCTTAAGGCATTGTGTCATGCTGTTTTGGCCGCCTACTATAAAAATAGTATATCATATATATATCATATTATAATTTGACATTTGACAGCTTGTCTCATAAAGTCTCTCTCTCTTCCTCTCTCTGTGACATACATGGGTGTGTGGGCATTCAAATACATCAATGGTTCCGTGTATGTGTGTGTGTGTGTGCATGTGTGTGGTCCCCAGCCGTCGGAGTGTGAGCAGTGTACTTGTGACAATGATGGCATTGCCCGTTGTCTAGTTGCAGACTGTGCCCCTCCACCTTGTGTCAATCCTGTCTACCAGCCTGGGAAATGCTGCCCTGAATGCAAAGAGGGTAAGTCCACACTGGCCTATAGTATACTGCAGGTCACATAGGTCTATGCCTAGACCTCTCTCAAACATGTCTCATAGACCTTTAATGCCAGCACCTCACCAGGAATGTACTGTGTTCCGTTGTGTGTGTTATTGTGTCCGTGTGCGCCCAAGCTTAACCACGTCGCCTGTCTCTGCCAGGTCCTAACTGCTACGTTGACGCGACCCGTAGCAAGGTGATTCCCGCTGGCGAGCCGTTCTGGGCCGACTCCTGCACTAAGTGTCGTTGCCATGACGGCCAGGATGCAGGCTACTGGGAGGGAAACCGTCTGGCCACCTGTGCCCGCCTCAAAAACTGTACCCCTGAACAACCCTCCATCCAGGACAACTGATGAGATTCATCCCCAAAAATCCAACTGTAGAAAATACCCCAGTGTATACATTCCAAAAGAGCTGATAGACTGTACCCTCCCTCTCAACAACCCAAGAACCTTCCCACCTAAAAAATGATCCAACACAACTAAACTATACCGCTTAAGGAGTCAATGACCCAGCCAACCTGACTGTACCCATAAAGAATCAATTGTAACCTCAAACAATTCATAATGCAACAGAGCTGAACTGTAGAACCAAAGAACTAACTGTAAACCCTTTCAATAACACCACAATCCAACAAACGCGATCAAATTTACTGCACAAAAACATGGTACATGTCATGATGACAAGACATGCTGTTTTTGCGTGCGTAGTAAGCATACCCGTTGATCAAATTCAACTTTTAACTTCACAATTTAACAGAGCTGACAGACAAAACAGAGACAGGCCAGATACAGGTAGTCGCTAACAGAATATACTGTACAGCTGATATCTTACATCCTTTCTAGAGGCTGATTTAGTGGTTAGGAACCCTGCCCCAGCTAACAAATCATGTCTTCCATGGGCCTGAGCTCAGCTCTGCTTGTCATAAGATTGATAGGATTCTGCACCTCTTATACTGTTTGTACTTGTAAACCAATTCTTCAATATGTACCATTATGGGCTATTCATATGCTTTAGTTAGTTAGGAGTCTTAATTCCAGACTTCTGCTTTGGAATCACTATTAAACAAATGAGGTAAGTGCTGATTCCCTACTAACTATATTGGGATTTTTATCATTTTTATAATTAAGTTGTCATACTATTTGAATTATAATGTGTAAGACTATGGCAGAATGTATGACTGTAGAGTAGTTGTGGACATGGACATATCTGTAAACTGTTTCATTTCATGAAATGTTATTTGCTCGCGTAGCAGAACAAGCACATTATCTGTAATTTACTGCATCATTACTCGTTCTTGTAGTTTTCAAGGTCATTTACAATTTCATCAATGCATACAGCCAGGTTCTCACTCTAACATGAATTGTATAGTTATTCTTTAGAGGTCTAAAATACAATCACTGTATGTGTCCTTGTTCTTTGTCAACACCTGCCAATTCAGTCCTAAAGTGGCAATCTTGAAGACCTCCATTTTGTTGTCTTTGGCGGCACCTGTGGTAAAAAGCGGTAATTGCAGGTGTGTAATCGGACCTCACTTCAAAGGGAAAACACATCACTAATGGTAATTTTAATGCGTGGCGGGGAAGTCGCCACAGACACCTGGTTCTTAATACTCATAATGCTGCAAATGCAAGGGCTTTCATCAGTGGGCCGTAGGCTCAATCACCATTGTGTTACCTCATTCGGCGATAGATAGTGACTTAACAGACATTTATTTAAATAAAAATCTTCTGAGATCTTCGAGATTGCCACTCTAAAGGAATGGCAACCGTAAGAAATGTGTGTTTATATGTTTGTGTGACGTGCTTGGGTCCATGCTGGCGTGGGTTAACTGTACACAGTATATTTTCTAGGATATACAAGCTAATACTGGACCACAAAATACCTTTACAAGCTGGCAAAACAATCTTGCTACCTTGATCCTGCTTGAAAAGCTTGAATTAATTTTTTGCAGGATTAGTGTTCAATTTATACAATTTAAGAAGTAGACTGACAGGAATAGGAGATGAACAGCATTTTGGCATTACTATTATTTCAATTGTATAGAAAATTTGTTGAACTGCAGTTTTAACCTACTTTCTTCTTGACTGAAATGAAAAGGAACTGAATGTCTTTCATTAGTGCCTTTAAAATACACCTGCTGTCACTGGAAACCATTGTACATTGACAATTAAACAACTTTTCATGTCCATTAACTATGACTGTCTCTTTGTGTCCTCTCTGTCTTTGTGTCTCTATATTTTGTGTGAACTATGTGTTGTGTTTTTATCCTTGTTTCCTGTTAAAATAACAGTTTTCTTGTCTGTGTGAAGATACGAGTCTTATTTCCCTGTAGACTGTCTCTGCTGACAGTTTGGGGCCAGTTCCCTCCTCAAAACAGTAAACAATATGAAGTGTAAGTGTGCGTGCGCGTGCGTGTGTGAGAGAGAGAGAGGTTCCGGTGTATTTGACATTATACAAGGGAGAGAAACAGGAAGAGTGTAGGAGAGAGAATAACTGCTATATTCGACAGTATATATGAGAGGGAGAAAGAGAGCGAGAGAGAGAAAAGGGCTAAAGTCTAGCAACTTAGCCTAATGAGCCAGTGGAATAAGAACTGTAACAGGTTTTTGCTGGTCGTTATGGCAACAGGAGACAGGAAACAGGGTCGCCATAAGCCATGGATGTTGCATTAAAAGCCTTGGCATCACCTCACTCTGCAGGTGAAAACTCATTACCCATAAAGCCTCCCTTTATTGACAGGAGTTGAGTTTATCAAGTATGTCTGAGGGATGGGTGCCGGCAAAGGACACAAACACGGATACATACAGACTAGCATGCATGTTAACATCAGCACACACACACACACACAGTTAAAGAAATTAACAACAGCCTCATTACACAATCCATCTTTAACCGTCAGATTTATTGATTGTATAGAAAAAGTAGGTTTGATATGACATAATGCATTCTATATAAGATATAACATTTTCAACATTCAATGTACAAAAAAACCTAGCTAGAGATACAGTAAATCATTAAAAATGCCAACAGGCCTGAAAGTCCTGTCTGCCTCTCTGTAGCAGAGCAGCAAAATGTATTTGAAAACCGTTTCAAATAGTTCATCCACCTGAGGTGCGCTTGATACTTGGAAAGTCAAAGTATTAATTAAGGAAAATCAAGCACTCCTTGTGGTTTTTTTCCCTAAGTATTTGAAACATATTCAAGTACTATTTTACCAAAGTCTCTGTTGTGGATCTCCCATAACCACCACTGCTGTTTATACACACCTCCGCCATGTCTCTTTAACCTCTCTCTCTCTTTAACCTCTCTCTCTCTCTCCATTCACTTATAGATGCTTACTATCACTGGCCAGATGAAGAGGGGGAATGGCCTGGTCTGTAATGTATACTGTAGGAAGAGCTTTAATTCATCTAAACTTCAATAGCATAGTATGAGTAAGGGTGGATAAAGTCAGCAGAAATCTGTCTTCGCTGTCCTCTCTGGAGAATTATGGATTTCACATCAACTGACGAATACGAGGCAAAAGAAGCCGAGATATATCTGGACGAGAGGCAGATAAAAAAACCCCCCCCAGCGCATAACCATTCCAGTCGGCGCACATTGTCCACATCCAAACTTATAAATATAAATCAACCTGTATAAAAGGGCAAAGTGTGAACGTAACGCCGCGTAGTACACTCTGCAGTGCAGAGGAGGCGGCGTGGATCGACCTCTCCGTGTGCAGCGTACCCGCCGAGGACGCGCCGAGAGAGTAATGCACTCTGAAATGAAAAGGCAACAACACATCTGCGAGTGAGAGAGTGAGAGTGAGAGAGAGAGAGAGAGAGAGAGAGAGAGAGAAAGAAAGAAAGAACGAAAGGAAGAAAGAAAGAAAGAAAAGATGAGACACGGCTAGGCAGGCGAGAGGGAGACGGAAGGAGAGAGAGAGAGAGAGAGAGAGAGAGACACCGGTGAAGGCGCAGAGAGAG
>OMKK01078812.1:5402-15518 GCA_900302305.1 Polymixia japonica
TGAAATGTGATGTACATTCTTACTGCCATATTAGTAAGTAAACTTTATTTATAAAGCGCCTATATAAAGGCCTTTTGAATCCGTTCTATTCATCACCTGTGCTTTTCTTCTCCTCTTTCTTTGGCTCCTTGTCTTTGCTTTCTTCTTCTTCCTTCTTCTTCTCCTTCTCCTCCTCCTCTCCATCACTCTCCTTTGCCTTGGGAGCGGCTGAGATGAGAGGACAGTTAAGGTAATGAAACAGTAATTAGTACAACGTTGGATTTAACCAGCTTTAACATTACTGCCCCTGACACATGTGCATCAATTCAAACTCAAATCCTCGATCTTGAAAAGCTCAACTCCTTTAACACTAGAAGTCATTTGACCGCTAAGCATTTTTAAAAATATATCTCACTAAAAAATGTTACATCACCCTCCGTCCTTGACTTTTCCTAAATATGTGTTTTGTACACGCCAGTCTTTTTAGAATGTCAAAATCACCTTTAGAAACGAAGTTAGAAGCTTTTTCGCTCCCATTACTATGAAATAACAGCAGCCTCCCGTCAGGACCTTCCTTTCAATGTTGCAGTTCTCCTTCAATCCACCAGAGGGCGCAAAGGACAGACTAACTCTCTTACAGATTATTTGAAACCTTTTATTGATTTGAGATGATTTAGGTTGAATAAAATAACTGATCTTCTGACAGATTTTGTAACTGACATACATCCCCAAGTACAGTGCAAATGATATAACATCGGTAAACAGGAAAACAGTATAATAACAGATAAAAATAGACTTTTCCAACCCTGTCCGTCACGTTGACGGATTGAAGCAGGGAAGAAAATCTACTTTTCTGGCTACAGGATTACAAATGTATGACCCTGAGACCCTGTCAAATCCTGTCAGAATCCCATTGTAATAAGCATATAAGCATTCTTTTATGTTTTTTTGTCTGTTTCTGTAAATAATTTATATATCAATCTACACATCAGTCAGTGTATAATATCACTATAAACTCAATTGGGACATTTGATTCAGTCTGTTGTTTTGGGGTCATATCTGTTAGAACACGCGCTTCCCTGGGAGACGCACAAAGTCTCAAGATAATAAATCAGATAACCAATAATAGAGACATATGCAGACAATGAGTAAGTTGTGCGTCCAGCGGCATACCGTGCGAGTGTGAATGTCCATGACCGTGTCCTCCCTTCAGCAAACGCACAAATTTCTCCACAACCAGGAAAGCTACGATCCCACCAAGAACCCACAGGCCGACTGACATCATGTGGCCATGGGCAGCTCCTGTGGAGGAGGGAGAAGACAAGAACGCCCGCTTGGAAATGTGTCATTTGTCTCGATCCGTCTACAACATCCATCCGTCGATGTGGATCTACAACAGCTGTTGCATAGGTAGCCTGACATAAGTACAGCGCCTAAATGTATAAAGTGCCTTTCAAAACAAACAATAGTAATAAAAATAGATTAAATATATATAAATTATATATTTAATATATAAAAATTATAACAGAAATCATAAAAAACCCACAGAAAAACAACATTATAATGACACAGAAGACAAACACAGATTACAGAATAAAGAGATAAAATAGAAGTGAGCTTTCTTTAAAAGACAGTCCTTTCTCCTGACTTTCTTTTACACATGCCGTGAAACATTTGTCAATTGGCGAATATTAATCCGAAGCGCGTTACAGACTCATGGGTGCATACACTTTTCACATGCCTGGCCCCAGTGGGACTCGAACCCCCAACCCTGACAGTGTTACTGCCCTGTTCATCTCACTGACCTACACAACTACTGCACTCTGCCGCAGGAGGAACGTCTGGCTCTAGCTGTTCTCAAATCACAATAACGAGGACAGAGAATCCGGGCGTTCATTTTTCTTCGACCTATCCCAATACAATTTTTATGTTTAACAGACAAAAAGTATAATTTTTTTTTGTGTGTGCATATAAAGAGAGGATGGATTTCCATACCGTGGGAGTGGCCATGGTCATGGTCATGTGACTCTTCACTGGCGTGTGAGTGGCCATAGTCTTCGTCTCCATGGTGAGAGTGAGGCTCTGTGAAGACAAATATGGTAAACAGGAAACAGAAATGAAGAAAGACAAACCAAAGACCAAATAATTTGGTCTGATGTGTCTGTGCTGTATGTGCGTATGTTTTCATCAGTCTTAGTGGCTGAACGAACCCAAGTACAAATTCTTCACATTATATAGACGATATATAGACGATATATAGACCTTCTCTACACCTAAGCAGCAATTTGAACGTGATCTCAGCTCTCTTTAGCTCCCTTTACTCCTTAGTTGATAAGCTACCTTGTGTTCTTCTGTGTAGAATACAGAGATGTTAGGCCACTTGATCTGCTAGTTAGGATCAAAATGTGTTTGTTACAGATGATAGGTAATAAAACAGCAGCACACAGAGACAAAGAGTCTTTCCAGAGAGAGCCACAGAGAGAGAGAATTAAATCCACGTGAATCAACCACCCACCCAAAGCGTGGGGGATGAGGTGGAGGAAGGCGTCCCCCAGCAGTCCTCCGGAGGCGAAGCTGAGGAGAACCTTGAGCAGGTTCTGGTGCTGATCGGTGTTGGACTGGACCGGGATCAGGAACAGGATGAGGAAGGGAGCAGCGCTGATTAGCAGGGTGGCTCCGATAGCCTGCAGACACGAGGGGGAACAAACTGAAATTTACGTCGGTTCGCTGCCAACATTTGCTGTTTAGCTAACATCAGTGTTTTGATGTGCTGGTAGCACAAGGACCCTTGTGGGGACAGGAGGAGGTTACATGGTGATGTGTGAGTGGGCTAACCTGGAGAAAGATATTGTGTTCTAGGGATTACAATGGTGACCAAGTGGTAATTAAACAAGTACACTTACTTATGTGGTGTTATGAAGTAATTAAGTATTATGAAGTAACAGTACAGGACTAATACATGCCACGCGTCAGTCCATGACACTGCCTGCAGATGGCGCCCAAAATGTAACTCAGACGGGATTACTTGACTCTCTGGTTAGGCTGGCTCTTCTTAATCAGCCTCAAGTCTTTATTTAACCAGGCGAGCCGACTGAGAACACATTCTAATCAAACAGCCTGTGGGTGTAACTGAAACACACTCACACACCTGGGAGCTTTCTACAGGGTTCCCACACCTTACTGAACATCAAATTTAAGGACTTTTTAATGACTTTCAAGACCTAATTCAGTCAAATTCAAGGACTCAACACGACCTGTTTTACAACATGAATTAGGGTTTACCACCAGTCGATCTCTACTTCTGCACAAGATTTTCACTGTAGATTCAAGCACTTTCAATTACTTTTCAAAAAGTATCAAGGTCTTATTTTCAAATTCACAAACCTTTAAGGATTTTTAAGGCCCGTGGGAGCCCTGTTCCTAGAACTAACACAATCTTTAACTGCTGTACACTGAGTAGCTCCTCTGGAGCAGTTGGCAGGTTGCCAACTGCTCCAGAGGCACATCGGTATTAGCTGCTATGAGAGGGGAAAGCGTGTCTTATCCCATTGCACCTACCCTTCACAGCCAGAATTCAAACTAGCAACCTTGCTGTCACTTCTCTATCAATCAGGCTAGCTTCCGTCATTGTGACCACACCTGCATCCAGAGCTCCACTGTGGTCCTCTTCTCCTCAGCCTCCCTCTTCACCCGCTCTCCTCCGTGAGTGTGCCCGTGGTCACTCTCCTCTTTGTGCACATGGACCACATCCTCATGATGAGCATGTCCGTGATCGTGTGAGTGAGCGTGTCCGTGATCGTGTGAGTGAGCATGTCCATGATCATGTGAGTGTGCGTGTCCATGTCCATGATGTTCCTCTTCAGGTGGAGGAAGGTTAGCTTCAGCGCTCCACTTGCTTGCTCCATGGTGCATCTTCACCTGAGGACCATGGGAGTGCCCATGGCAACCGCCTTCACCATGGGAGTGGCCGTGACCATGGTGATGGTGTCCATGCCCGTGGTCGCCATGGGAATGGCTATGAGCGACAGTAAGTTGGGTAGCTAGCAACAGTACTGCAGATGTGACCAGTGTCAGAGCAAGCAGGCGTACATAGGCCATAGTATCCTTCTGTAAAAAAGAGAAAATTAAATAAGTAGAACACACACACACATAATTTGGCTGATAATGGAACCTAGTGTTAACATGCATTGAGGTTTAGCCAGAAAAGTCCTTCAAAATGTGACTTTCTCATTCAATGACAATGCATGTTGTATACATTAGCTGTGTGTAGCCATGCAGCAAATCTGTCTGTATAAAACAAATATAGATTAGACATATACACATATATTCATTAGTTAACTGTAAATATCACATCACGGTGTTTAGCAAGTTGAGATTTCACAGATGAGACTAACATTATCTGATAACAGCTCAGATAACCTCCTGAAGTGTGCAGACTGTCTGATTTTAGCTTCGTCGTTTTGACTGCGTTGATCTCTCAGTGTAAACAAGACAAACCCCTTGTCTTTCAAAAACGATAATCTCCTAACACAAACAGCATCACCAGGAATCCCAAACAAAACAAAAGCCCACAGATCACACAGAGTCCTGCTTCAGGTTGTTATGTTATCCTGCTAGCTAGCTAAGCTAAACCAACTCACAGATCACACAGGGTCCTGCTTCAGGTTGTTATGTTAGCCTGCTAGCTAGCTAAGCTAACCCAACTCGCTAACATGTTGCTGCAGCCTGACCACGTCGCTCATTAGACTACAAAACAAAGTTTGTTGCTCACCCGGGTGTGTCAAATGCCGTGCTGGGTGAACCGTCAAGTAAACTTTATGTACTATGTGTACAGTGTTTCGGGAGAAGTCCTGTTATACAGGCCAGTGTTGCTGCTAGATGATTTCTCAGACGTGGCATTTGCTCAAACTGCTCGAAATCTCGCGGGTACACGTTCCAATCAAGAAAAACGTCTCCTTCTGTGTTTCCTTGACGTAGAGTCTTTGTCTTTTGCTTTGCCCTGAATATATTTTTACCGATTGCTGGATATATACGGACGTCGTCCTGAGTGTGTTTATTCGTGAAAAGAGTTTATTAAGTCTTTGCAATGGTGAAAAGGAGACATACTAGGGCTAATAGGTTCGGGAAGGAAATATCGCGAGATGTGTGGAGTCATTTGAATTCGCCTCTGAATCATCAGCAGCATCCTGAAAAAAACCCGGATTCTAGATGAAAAGCGTGTTTTCCACGTTATCAATAATAATAATAATCATAATGCAAAGTCCATTGAGTGGCATTAACGTCAATAATGTTAGTTTTTCACGATTCTAATAGTTGATGGTGATAATGTTAATAGCGTTTCTTTTTTTTTAGTTGGATTTAAAAAGTCACATCTGGAAATGAAAAACAGGAAAAACTACATGCAATTGCAATAATTGTCCTTATGAGCGTCATCTGGTAACATGATGTTTGTATTTTATGATTGCAGTAGCTGATATTATATTGATTCTGTTTCATAACATAGTGTTTGGTTTCTTTCAAGAAACAACAGATGAAACACATCGTTTTGGGTTTGAATGTGTGCTTCAATGAGCTTCCACTAGAGAGCAACATAACCCTGACAACTTTGACAGTGAAATTCCTCTGTTGTAAATGACCACATAAGGAACTTATCAGAGACTAAAGTTCTCAGTGTTTAGAAAAGTCATACCTTCAGCATTTCAATGCCTTTACGGTTTTTTCAGTTAGTCCTAAGTTAGTCCTTTTTGCACTTACAACCTGGCAAAGATGGCAGCAGTTGCCTAAATTAAGAATAGGCCATCTTACTAAAAAAGTTGAAGAAAGAGAGGAAGGAGAGATAGAAACAGGAAAGAAGAGAGAGACAGTGATAGACCGAGAAGAAGATATATACAAGGACAAAGATATATAAAGAGACATACAGAAAGAAGAAAGATTGAGAGACAAGACAAAGAGAGTGATAGAGAAATTGAGACAGGGAGACAAAGATGGATACAGCAACAAAGAGAGAGATGGAAAGAGATAGAGAAAGAAACAGTCCTAAAACAGGACCATATGTATGTGCATGTATGCATGACGGCATGCTGAGCAGGCTGTCTAGCAATCAGAAGGTTCCTGGTTCGATCCCCAGCTCCTCCAGAGAGTGTGTCAAAGTGTCCTTGAGCAAGATACTGAACCCCTAACCGCTCCTGATGAGCAGGTTGGCACCTTGCATGGCAGCCTCTGCCTTCAGTGTGTGAATGTGTGTGTGTGTGAATATTAGGCATGTATCAGTAGACCAGAAAAGTGCTATATAAATGCAGTTCATTTACCATAAAACAATTCGCTTAATATTTCTTTGAGGTGATGTGTATGTAGGTGTGTTGAGGGGACTACATATCACATGAAAAACAAGTGTCAATATGTTTGATATAGGCTATAGTAGAAGCTATCCATCTAAATTCAGTCTTCATCATATGTCTAAATAGTACAATCAGTAATGACCTGACTTTAATGAAAAGAGGAAGAGGAGGAGTTTGTGTCACTATGGTGACAACAAGCAGGTTCTCCAGGCATCTACATCAATAAATAACTTATAAATAATTTATTTTTAACTCATATTTTTTTATTAGCAAAAAGATGAAAAAAAGCATAGCAATATATTTTCAAAATAAAAGATCATCCAACCTGGCCAAAAAAGAGTAAATTATAGAAACGTTTTGGGAGAAAGACAGAACTGGCAGTTGGCAAATTGGCAACAGCTAAATGAAAAATAACTGCAATAAAGGAATACATAGATGTATATCACAGTCTTAATAAACACACGGCTAACAGCTTCATCTCCTCTTTTCCTCACGCCGTTTCAACAACTAGGTGTCAGATACCCTGATGAACACAGCCCAGCTGCCGCGGTGCTGGTGAATACAGGGACAGATGAAGCTAGCGCTCCTGCCCACGTGAACGCTTGTTGTTCTCAATTAATAATATAAGAGATCTAGCTGAGAAAAAGTGACTTCTTGAAGTAAAAATAGACCTGCCTCTGGCTAGTCAGCTGTGTAACTGAGTGAATTTCAGGTGACCCGATAGGCCCGTTGAAGGCAACAAGACTGAGAAAGGGGGAGCAGGGTGGTCTGCTGGTTAGTGAGGTCGATTGATCCAGGGTGAAAAGAGAACTTCTCCCCTGGGTTAAGTGGCCTAGTGTAAAGACTAGCAGCCTTTATAGGTAGTGCAAGATTGCACAAACTACTCTGAAATAAATTGGATGGACTAAACAGAAACAGTTGCCGGGTCACAGGCAGTTCCACAGAATGTGAAAACAGCTGGATTGGTGTTGGTGCACATTATAGTGCAAAGAGAATTTGACAATTCACAGATTGACACTGCACACTATACACACTGCCACTTCATACATATACCTGTGTCTAGTTTGGAGCATCATGCACTTGTGTTACTTGTCAACACAAAACACGTTAACAAAATATTTTGTTTGATCAGTATGTGTTGCTGTTGTTATATGTGAAGTGTTTTCCCCAAACGTAACTTTTAGATATGTCTAGTTTCATACTGACACAAGACACAGAGGTGGTTAATGGGGTCCTCCTCCAACCAGAGGGCTGGAGTCGATCCCTCTGTGGTCATACTTGAAGAATTATCCTGAAGCGAGATACTTAACCCGGGCCTACACCACCAGAGGAGCGCTGGACTCTTCCCTCTTCGCTCAGGGTTATTGAAGTAATCCTGATTAGTCTCAGGGTGGGGTTGGGAGGGGTGGGGTGGGGTCAGAGTGGAGCTCCTCAGAGAAGAGGCCTGTAGGCTTCGGTGTAAGCGGGGCCCTGGCTCAGGCCCCACCTCGCCCCTGCGGGACCATCCACGTGGCACGTGCACGCCCGCTGCCCTGCACCAGCGGGCATGCCTTACTGAGTGACTCACCAACCATGAGAAAGATGTGTAGATAAACCAGTCTTTGGGCATGTAATTGTGGGAGGGTAAATGTAAAACTTTATTATTAAACGTGCTGGTAGGTGGCGACTAGTTGATGAGTGGAATATGCCAATCACAGTGGCTTTCTCACAGTCATCAGCATTGGTGGTTCAGTGGTAGAATTCTCGCCCGGGTTCTATTCCCGGCCAATGCAGATACAGCTCTTGTTCTCCTTTCTGTGTGGAGTTTGCATGTCCCCCCATGCTCACATGGGGTCTCCTCCAACATGAAAAACATGCAGAACATTGAACATCATCCTGTCCTGTCCCTGACCAAGACGGGAAGTGAAGTGAAGCAAGCGGAACTGGTCCCCGGGCGCCACAGACAAGGCTGGCCCCTGGAGGAAAGGCCAGCCAGCATGGGTCAAACGCAGAAACTGAATTTCTCCAGCCACCATCTGTGTGTGTGCATGCCTGGCCGCTCCCTGCATGTGGTGTTGCATGAGCCTGTGGTTGTTCGTTGACAAAATAAAGACTCACACACTCTCTTGAGGATCATCTTTATCCAACAGGTACATCACATGCACAAGGAATTTCCTTTGTTGTCTTTGCTGCTGGGATACATAGTTGCAGAGTTACACCCATTTGACAAAGATACTCACATGGTACAAGAGACGTACAGGACCTCACATATAGTGGAAAGAGACAGTGCAAATCACAAACGACAGTAGACTACACATACAGACTATACATGTATGAGGATATTACTGTTTTGTGAGCGAGGTAGATAAAATGAAGAGGTAGAATCAGATTAAGAGGTAGAATCAAATTAAGAGGTAGATAGGATTAAGAGGTAGAATTAAATTAAGAGGTAGATAGGATTAAGAGGTAGAATTAAATTAAGAGGTAGATAGGATTAAGAGGCAGAATTAAATTAAGTGTAAAATCAGATTAAAAGGTAGAATCAGATTAAGATATAGACTTTGTTGTTCTAGTGTTCTGGTGTTTGTTGCTGCAGTAGAGGCTTATTAACAGGATATTGGCTTTATGGACGATTTCTTCAGCCATAGAATGTGTTTTCATTACCGTTATTTATACAGGGAAAGTTAATAGCGTACAAATGCATACATACATAAGTGGTTTGCTGAAAGGTTAAGGCTAAACACTAACCTCTGGGTTGGTATTAGGTGATCGCTCCATCAGATCACAAACTTGAATCCCATTTTATCTGCATTATTCATATACATTATAACGCTGCTGCCCTGTTTTGAAATGTCTAATTGTTTTGCTCATCAGTAAATGTTTTAAATGCAGGTGAAATGAGACCATGCTGTTAATTAAGTCAATTGCATGTTAATTGCATTTTAAATTGAAATAACCTTATAAAATAATAATAACAATAACAACAACAACAACAATAATAATAATAACAATAATAATAATAATAATAATGATTTAATCCTAAAGAGGGTGATGGACAAAAATCATTGACAGCTGGATGTTTGTTTATTCCTTAAGAGAGATTATTGCGTCTTTAGTGTTTCTCTTTTCCCTGAGATACAAGACCAACACTTTTCATTAAGACTCTTCGCAAAATGTCTTAATTTAAAACTAACACTCAAATCTGATTAGTAGCGCTGGCTTCAATTCATCAGCATCACATTTAGTCCTTTGGTACAGGAGAGTATTACATCTACAGCCCATCACAATGTTATCCTGTTAGTTTTATAATAGTATTAGTGACAAGGCTGCAGGGTGGCCTAGCAACCAGTCTGTTCCTGAAATGACACAGGTTCAATTCCTGCAAGAGCCAGTTGATATCCTGCCAAAGTGCCCTTGAGCACCACGCGCGCCCCTGCTCGCTCGTTGTGAGTCGTTCTGGAGAAGACCGTCAGCTAAATGTGTAAAACGTAATTATACCACGTTTCTTACATTTCCCACTACAGAGAGATAAAGTCTTCACGGGAAAGACAGATGTCAGACACACACCCAGACAGACCAACAGACAGAGATCTGAATCAATCACTATCCTTGTCACTGAGTAAAGTCTACTTCAAGTTCACACGTTCTCAGAGCCGTCTGCAGCCGGCTGCTTATTTCGTCCGGGGGAGAGCCGCTGACCCCTGAGCCACCGGCTGGGATTGTCCTGATGCAAATCAGGGAGGGGAACCAATTCATCGTCGCACAATTCGATTAGACATCTGCATATTGAGCATCTGCACCCCCGAAAATCTGCCAATAC
>OMKK01078818.1:9011-26003 GCA_900302305.1 Polymixia japonica
GCTAATTTCCATCTCCAGTCCCATTGGCAGGTTGGTGTCAATCAGTGACAAAGAAAGAACAAAAAGAAATGAAAACAACAACGTCAATAAGATCAGGAAAAACAAACTAATATAACAAGCAAATAACAAGTATATAACAAACCATGAGACACATAATGGGTCAGGGGTTGGGGGACAGATGTTAGATTATAAAGTGCTTGAGTGTTGATTTTAAAGATACTGTAAGGTTTTGAATTTGTTCTTAAATAAGGGGTTCTGTGTACATTCGTACCAGTCGGTTTGACAGGTGATACAGCAGATACAGTAACTGATGTTGCTTATGACGCTATGGAACCAAAGATTTCTTATTTGGCAGCTTTGCCTCGTCCGTCGAAGAGACGCAAGCGAGGGAAGCGAGGAGACACGTTAGCAGAATGAAAAGTGGGGATTCAGGGATTCTAAACATGGTTTAGAAAAGAGAAAATAGCAACATAGTGGCCAACCTGACGAGGCAGACACTTGTTGCGAAGATCAAATTTCACGGAACCTTCGTATAGCATATTTTAACATAAAGTAACACGATAGAAGAGATTTCCGCACACTTAGATCTATGCAGTGTTTCACTTTATTTTGAGCTTTCCGTCTATCAGACCTTCATCAGAGCATACATGATTCAATAATGGACAGACAGGTAAAAGTAACCAATCCCATTCTAATCATTGGCAGTGTGCAATACACCTGTGCGCACCCTGGTGGTAGAAAATCTACCTCTTGGGAATTGTTTTTAGTACTGAATGGAGTATTGTGAGACATATAAATGGAAGCCTTACTTGTTATAGAATACAAAAAAGGGGTGGAACACAGTGAATATGAACAATATAGAAAAACATATACAATCGGGAAGCACCTTATAGTAGTACCATACATATATATTTAATCACGTAAATTTAAATACAAAATAAAAAGTAAATGGGGCATAGAGAGGGATCAGACTTAAGCCATCATAAATCAGAGATCAGATAAGAAAAACAAGCATCTCAAGCACAAATAGAAAAAAGAGCTATGGAGGGGGTATCAGACAAGGGCCATCATGAACCATAGATCCCAAATTCTGCACTAGAAATGAAGAAAATATATACACATACACATATATACACACACAACATAAAGGAACATAAATGTATTGCACATAGCAGCTGGAATGTTTTAGGCTAGTCCACATTTAAAAAAATAAAAATAAAAAAAATCATAATATATATTTCTTTATGAATAGTGAATTTTACTTGCTGATGGGCCACTCTATTTCCTCATGGCATTGTAACTTTGCGTGCACTTGTGATGGCGATGTCTTTACTATATACATGCACTTATATATGTATATGATATTTATTTTTTTTATTCCTATAAATTTGTCCTTGTGAGCTTTGTGTCCAGTTAGTCACATATGACATTTATAAATATTTATATACATTTATAAAGCAACCCAATGAAATTGGCGTCTTCTCATTGCCATTGACAACTGTGCAGAAGCCTGAGAAATGTCCATGACATTCCCTTACGCTCTGTCTGTTGCCAGGACGGAGAGGGAATGTTATGCTAAGTAACACAAGAGGCTGTGCAACTTGGCTCTGCAAATCATAATTCAAAAGACAGTGCAGCTTAACAATAGAGGCCCTAAACATTTGGAAAAGCTGGACGCACAGGGTGTCTGTTTGACTGTTGTACATCAGAAAACCAATGGGAGCGTTGAACACGTCGATCCTAGGTTACCATGTAATGTAGGTATTCAGAATGCCTAAGAAAAGGAGCCTATTGTATCATATCATTGACTTTAGTTCAGAATCCACATATAATGTGACGGTAGATCTTGATTTACAAAATTATCACATCAAGTGCACCTCTTGTAGGAGGTTGTGTACCCCTGCATGGATCTCCAGGGTTGAAATGAGCAGACTTGAGCACACTCATAAAAAAACAACTTAAACAATACTGTGCAAAGCTCAAGTCTAGGTCTGAATCATGTTAACATTGGCATCTTTATGTCCTGCGAAACAAGCCCCTTGAGCACCTTGTTAACAGGTTCCCTAACTGCAGATTGAGTAAGCTACCCTTTACAGAGAGTTTAGATGCAGAATGGAGATGAGCGCACATTTCTTATTGGCGTAGATTTTGTGAACTTCTTTCCATTTACAGGGGATCTTTTTGGTGCCACAGTAGAAACTATGTTCATTTTGTCTTATTTCCACAGTACTTCTCCAGAACAGACCGGGTTTTAAAGCACAGGCGAATGTGCCACGAGAACAGAGAGAGGAAGGCCCACAAGGCAGCCGGAAAAGCTGGACCTCCACGTGACACGGACTCTCTGGGCCTCTCCTTTCCTGCCAAAGAATGTTCACTGCCCAAGAAAAAACGTCAGAAGTGTCCAGACAAGTTGCAGGTCTCGGCTGCTTCCACTGCTGCCCAAATGGAAGGACACGCAGTTTCTGTCATGGGAACAGAGGAGAAAGAGGAGCAGAGACGGAGCAAAATTGAATGTCTACCTCTTTATGCTGTCTCCTCCAAAGTCAAACATGAGTATGTAATAGCAGACTACTCTGTGGAACTTCCTGAAGAATCAGCTAGCCGCCACCAAGAGGGGGAGGTGTCATCTGAAGAGATTCCTCCTCCTAAACTGGTCCTGAAGAAGGTCCCAAAGAGAAATCTTAAACAGCCAAGTGAACAACCTCCCACCAGCCTGTCCCCTTTGTCTTCCTTTGAGGAAAGCAGTAAGGTCACCAGGTACACCTTTGAGATTGTGGACAAACAAGGCCTTCTGGATGTAGAGAGCAACACCGAACTTGAGCCTGTTGAAACCCTTCAAGTAGGACAAACCAAGCCGGCAGCCAGCAGCACAAACTACGATGACGCCATGCAGTTCCTAAAGAAGAAACGCTATCTACAGGCTGCAATGGCCAACAACAGCCGTGATTATGCCCTTAACGTAAGCAGCATCTCCTCTCAGCCCCCCATTACACAAACTGTCGTGTCAGCCGTCATTGACGAAACTGTCCCTGCCACTATCCTCGACCCCCAGCCCATCAACACAGAGATTAAGACAACCCACGACAAGAATGTGCTGCCAGACGAGGTTCTCCAGACTCTGCTGGACCATTACTCCAACAAAGCTAATGGGCAGTCGGATATCTCCTTCAGTGTGGCTGACACTGAGGTGACCTCCAGCATATCCATCAACTCCTCCGATGTTTCAGACAGCAGCCCTGTGGAGAGTCTGGGGTCCTCCAGCGTCCAGACTCAGCCACCTGCTGAGAAGGTCAGCCTTCTGCATGAGTACTCCAAGTTCCTCCAGCAAGCCCTGGAGAGGACCAGCCAGAATGACAGCTACCTGAGCAGCCAGAGCCTCAACTTGGGCACTGAGAACCCCACCCTATCTGGGCAGCCTCTGTTCGCCACAGAGAAACAGTTCCCTTCGCCCAGCAGGTTCAAATCAGGGATGAGCTCTCCACTTAGGTCTGCTTTAGAGAAACCTCACTTTGGATTGCTGGTGGGGGACTCCCAGCACTCATTTTCGTTTTCAGGTGATGAGACCACCCCCCCCTCTGCAGTGTCCCCGGCCGAAGAAGACTTTCTGGAACAGGTCTCACCCTCCAAAAAGTCTGACTCTTCACACGGGATGCTGCAGACTTTTCAAATCAGTACTTTTGATCAGAACTTCAGATCGCATTTCCAGACATCAAGGTCAGGGGCTTCTTCGCAGTTCACTATTGCCAACGGACAAGTCAGTCTGCGAGGACATGGCACAGACTTCTCAGAGTTCCCCTTAGTTACAGTCACCGAGACCAGGTCTCAACTCAACTCCTCCCCTGATGTTTCATCCAGCGAAACCTTTGGCTGAGAGGAGGAAAAAGCAAATTCATATCTGTAATAATTTCAATGGCACTTTATATCCTATGTCCTCTGTTCTGCCAAAACAGGTCCCGTTGCAAATGTGTGCTCTTGCTCAAAGCATCATGTTCTACTTAAAATAAGAAATACCTTTTTTCTTTCTGGTAGGTTCAACCTTAAATAATGGAAACAATGGAAATGAAAAAAGTATATTAAGTGCCCCCCCCTTTAAAAAAAAACAAAAAAACAAACAAAAAAAACCTACATTTGAATGGTGAATGGGTAGTTCAAGCTCCATTCAAAGAAGAATGTACATCAAGAGATTAGCGACCAAAGCGTAATACACAAGATATAGTGGAATATTCACTCATATCGTTATAGATTATCTGTATTTAAATTATGTTTAATGTCAATCATTTTTGCCTAACAATCGCTTCCACAAAAAAATTGGATCAAGTCACTCTTGCTGCTTAATGCTATATTTTCCACTTATTAAAATGTAGGGTTATATATGTATGTCCTTCTGCAGTTTGCAACACCCTCCTTTTTCTAGTAATGAACAGAAAAATATTAGAAGCAATTGAAATTGCCAGTTCATTCCCAGGCAGGTGTTATACCAACTGCTATATACTCGAGTCAAATAGATAAAATCATGATTATGACATTGATTATTATTGATTGATTATTAAGAAGTCACTTTATTTGATGTCACCTGAAATAGGTGTTGCTGCAGATTGTGTTTTTTGAATCCTGCAGGAGAGATTTTTTTGATTGTGTTTATCTGGTATGGATTCCAGTATATTCTCAATTCACAGATCGGCTTTAATTTGGTTGCTGTGATGGCCAAAAGGTAAATATAGACCTAAGTAGGGATTCCTTTGGATCCTTAAGACAACTTGCTTTTTTCCCCCCTTTTTTCCCCATGTAACATTGTAAATGTTCATGTCCTCCTTTGTGGCTGAATCTGTTGGCACGGAACACCTCTTTGACTTTTGTTCTTCTTAACTGTCAAAGATCAGGCTACGTATTGAAAAGGCTACATACTCTAGGGTCTTGGAAAAATGTAAGCCTTATTTTCAGAATAGATTAAAATTCATGAATTAAATAATGTTTCCATTTTGCAATAACTTTGATTGTCAAATTTTTGCATGCACTTAATCGTTACAAAATGTTGGTCATTTTCTGTTACTGGAATAAGCAAGTTGTAATTAATTTACTACCCAGGACTACACACAATCTGCACCCACAATGTTTCCTAAAAAGGAACAGTATGTCATTTTGCACATTCAGCATTATAGTGGAACAAATGTACTTTGACTGTAATGCTTTAGCGATTAGGCAATGTTTTTGTTAAATTATGTGTCAGAGATGATGACTCATCTTTTGGTAAAGTAGTATTGCCGCTATTTTACAAGAGTCATTTAATTTCCCTCCTTGGAAGCTTGGGTTTAATTGGGGACACAAAACAGGTGAAGGCAACCCACTGTATTGTAATTGAACGTGTTACCAAGGTTATACATTGTAAAATATTGATTTTGAAAAATGCTTGCTTTTCAGATTTCATTAGTTTTGCATCTGTGCCTTTTCTTTTTGAATATTCCAGCCTTTCCTATGCCCATTCCCAGGTTTATATTTCTTTATGCTTAGCCAGTGCTATAGGCCTAGTAATTCCACTTGCACATTATCAACAAATATATAAGCTATCAGTTTATCCACTCTGTAATCTTAAAGTTGAAATCTATTTAGGGAGTTCTTTTTATCTTGGCCGAGCTTCATATTTGAGTATTTTAAGAATCCAGATTCTTGTGAGAGGCATGAAAAGGCAAATTCTTAGTCTTATAGGCCTATCTGTTTAGATACATGCCATGTAAATATGGCATTTTAATGAACTGACCTGCAGTATGTGTATATGGTGAAGAATCATTGTTCAGGTGTCTTTAGTTTTGATAGTTGATTATTTCTTAGTTATAAACTAGAATTCTATGGTAAGCCACATTTGTAAGGAAACCACACAATTTTATACAACAAATAATGTGGGCTTTCTCCTTTACTGCAACAGACATGTTTTTTTTTTCATGTGTGCGCGTGTTGTGTCTTTCTTTTGGTGCTATTGTTAAAAAAAAAAATACTGATGTTATGTGTATCATCAAATTAGGTTTTGACATCACAGTTCTGCTCCTGCTTTACTTGTTGCATTTCTACTGACAATCAGGCCAGACCCTCATAAATCAAACTGCTCTTTTGTCCTCTGTGAACATTCCTTCTAGAATGTATAGAAAATATCCTGCTGTAAATATCTTGTACATTTTTCACATTGTGCATTTTTTTTTTTATTCTGAGAAATACTGGTATTTGTCAGTAGAGTGACAAGGCTTGTGCAAGAGACACTTTTTGTCAGTGGAATGCACATTAATGCAGTTGTTTCTTTGTTTTTGTTTTTCTCAAACATCTTTTGGATTGACAATGAACCCATTTCACTTGCTGTGAAAGTGTGGCTTTCTGATACTTGTATATAGCTCACCATGATTTGCAAACTGACCATTGTCACAGTTTGGTCTATGTTTAGTTGGAAAAAACAATTAATTATTATGAATCCATTAGAAATTATGTGCAGTTGATTGTCTATTATGATGGGTTCTCTAGAGCTGGTATGTTGAAAAGCATTTCAAGTTTTTTTCCTTCCCTCCTGAAAATTGTTCGTTGAGCACCCCTTTGGTATGAAATCATATTTATGTGGTTGAAATACTCTACTAGCTACCTATTCCAATGTAAGCACTTTTTAAAAGCACAGTGCAGATAAATATTTCTGCTTTGGTAGTTGTACTGTTTCTTGTTGCAAATTAATTAATCACCAATTTAAAATGGGGAACCACTTATATGAGCAGTACCACAATCCATGATTATCTTTTCTGTTATTAAGTAACTATTAACCATAACCTGGCCATAAGTGTCCTTGTATAAGCTGGAGAGAAAAAAAATCTTTGTTTTGTGTAAAAATATCTGAATGATGAACTTTTTGATAAAAAACTATTTTTGAAACATGTTGCATAAGGCACTGATATGTATATCATATGCAGTCACTATTGCTACCCTCATTTATCTCTGTAAAATTAATAGATGTGTCAAGATCTTTCAAATATGGACAGGAATTTCCTTCTTAAGTCTGACTTTTGACTGGTATTTTCATACTTTTACAGAACTTGAGAAGGAAGCCCTATTGTTCCACTTGGAGAGACTGATCATAAGAAAGATAGTAAGGTTAATTTGCATGGTCTCTAAGTTGTTGGGTCGAGTGAACTTGTTTTATGAATATTAATGTACGGCTTTAATTGTAGCTGATTAATTTCAGTAAAGTAGCCTCTGAATAGATTTTTGCAATATATTATAATTTGTAAAAGACCTGATTAAATTGTTGTTTTGATTGTTGTGTGTCATGTCCTTATGAATAAAATAATTCTCAGTATTTGTTTTTCGAATGCGTTTTGTTACGCATCTGTGACATTTATATTAAAGCCCATATTAAGTCTGAGGCTTACGTTGTATGCCTTTAATCGCTATTTAAATTGCGTTCTTGCCAACCTTGCCCACTGGAAGTCTGGCCAAAACTAACAAAGCAACACACCCTGGAAGCGTATTGGTGAGAAAACATGAACCTGTTGGCTGCTGACGTCTCCACGAACAACGTGGCGTGAACCCTGTCAGTCCTGTGGGTTTGAGAAGATTTCAGTCTATGGTGAAAGGTAAGAAAGCGTTTGGAGGGATTGCATCCTTGGGTAGTTAGTGTGGGCTATTGTCAATTCCAGGTTTAGATGGAGCCGTTTTTTTATATATATATATACTTTTCATGTAGATGTACTAAATCAACCCCGTTCCGATCAGAGCCTGTTCAAGGATAATTCATATTTTAGAGCCCGTACAATGTGAGCCTTTCCTCCGGATAAACTAGTCTCTGCTGGTAAGTGATTCAGCAGGTGTCTATCCTGGTAAATGTCCGGGAACAGTAGACACACCTCTGTTTGGTTCCGGGACGGGTGAGACAAATGCCTTATAATTCACTTCAAATGGTGTAAAAAAAACAAAAAAACAAAACACCCGTAGCCTTTCTCGGCAGAATAAAACTTCGTTTTAACTAGATGAAAACGCAATCTGAATTCCATTTATCCTTTAGTTTTCCTATCAGGCTGTGAGAAGTTAATGAATAATGCGCCTTGAGTATGAGTAATGGATAGTAACCTTCCCAGAGGCAAATTGTAATGTGCATTTCAGTTGTAATATTCACAGCTAGATTGTATGCCATTGTATAAGCCTGCAGGCTATACCACTTTTCATGTATGATGGCTCTTTCTCATCTCTGCACAACATAGAATTTAAGTGAGGCTGTACATTCCATTGCACCTGTAGGTTACCATGGAGACTTTGCCTATAGGCTGGACTGTGCACAGGTACAACCAGGAGGATGGGGCAGGACTGCAGAATCCAGGCGTAGTCATTGGCAATGGCAACAACACAAACACAACACATACCCATGATCTCTTCTATGAAGATGCACAGGTAGGACATTTCCACTATCATTCCAATGATTACTCGGCTTGTCAGCCCAAAAATGCCTCTATTCAGTACTGTGAATCACAACATCTCTAGTTTCGGGATTTACTAGTTCTTTCATCAGTGGTTGATTTATTCAAATTCAATGAGGTGCTATAAAATGTGTTATGTTTGTGTGGTCAGGGCTTCCAGCAGTCTAGCCAGCCATGGTGGAGGGTCAAGCTGTTTGTGTGGGAGCCGGTGCTCTTCGGCACCTGGGATGGGGTCTTCACCACCTGCATGATCAACATCTTCGGTGTGGTGCTCTTCCTCCGCACTGGCTACCTGGTGGTGAGCATACACACACGAGATAGCTGTATGAGATGAACGTATAAACTTAGGATTCATTACTATGCTAGAGCTCAGGTGTGCTAAATTTTATATGGACCTAAGTTCAAAGGAACTTGTTTACCTTGGTAGGAACAAATCTGGCCTTTCGCATCTGGCTTTCAAGAGATGCCCTGGCTATGTTGAGATTTTTTATTTTTTATTTTTTTCTATTGCATAGGGAAAGAGTTTAGCTCATGCCATGTTTGTTTTCCTGGTTTTTAATGGCCCTACATTTACAAGAAGGTCTATTGCACCAATACACCATTGGCAACCGTGAGTCCTGTCCTTGGTCGTTCCACCTACCGGTGCTACAATGTATTTTGTTGATGTCTACTTTTGTTAATACATAGCACACAAACAAAACAGTGAATCAGCAAAGTGCAAATAGTTGATTCTTTTATGTATTTTATCTTTTAAGTAGCCTATTTTATCTTCATCTCGCCTCATGGCATCATGCAGGGAAACACAGGTGTTTTGCTAGGGATGCTCCTGGTCTCCGTGGTAGTGCTGGTTGCCTTGGTGACGGTGATGTCGGGAATTGGAGTGTGTGAGCGCTGTGGGGTAGGGAGTGGAGGAGTCTACTCCATGATCTCCACTGTCCTGGGAGGCAGGGTGGGAGGCACCGTGGGCCTCCTCTACGTGTTTGGACAGGTAAGGTTGGTTACACGAGCATGTGGGTGTGTGTGTGTGTGTGTACATTTGCACATCAAGTGCACATGAGCATACCATATCTAATGCAGCAGTTTGTATGTGATGTACTGTATGTATAGTATATCAATATCAACACTTGGCTCTTTTAAAGGAACATGCCAACTGTGCTTCTAAAACAATGTCTCGTTTTTACACTTTTATTTCTACACGTGTTAAATATACAAGACACAACATGTAATTGGAGTTGTTGGAAGGTGCATTTCTTCACTTTTGATGGAGCAGGGCTCGTTTACCCATAAAACTAAACTAAACTAGGTCTTTGTACTGGACACACAGAGATGAAATTGATATCAATCTCCTCGTCTGACTCTGGGTAAGACAGCAAATAAGTGTATTTCCCAAAATGTCGGCATGTTCCTTTAAGCGTAACAGATCCCAATCACATCCACTCAGGTTGGCTTTTTTCACCTACCTTAGTGTGTGGCTGGGGCCATGTACATCACAGGCTTCTCGGAGTCTGTGGCTGAGCTGCTGGGCCTCCAGACCCAGTGGGCCGTGCGGGGCATGTCGGCGGCTGTGCTCTTGGCACTGCTTGGTATTAACCTGGCTGGGGTCAAGTGGATCGTCCGGCTCCAGCTACTGCTGCTGGCTGTACTGGCCATTTCCACGCTGGACTTTGTCATCGGCACCTTCACGCACCTGGACCCAGGTAGGGCTGGGAGGGGGTTCGGGGATATATGGGACTCAAGGGGAGGAGCTAGCAAGGGAAGGCTTTGAGAGAGCTGACTAACAGAAAAGTTGTACATGTATGTAGGTTTGTAGTTTTAAAGTATGGTTGGGGTAGTGGATAGTATGTATGAAGCTACATGTGTATGAGAATATGTGCATCATCACGTACAGCACCCAAGGCCTCTCCCTGTTGTGAGACATTTTAGCCAGTAGGTGTCACTGTGGCATTATTATTATCTTTATGACGTATTCAACCAAGACTAGATCTCTACAGCCCCTTTCATCTGTGAGACTGGTGTCTGTGTTACTACTTTTTTATGTTGCATATTCAACTCATTTTCCTCATGCCCGTATTTTATGTCTACTTTTAAGTTCTTTACCAATTCTGGCTGATGTGTTAAAAGCTAAGGAAGTCTGAGACGTGTGGTATATTTACCCAGAAGAATTGATGTGATGAGGAAGCATTGTTGTGAGGGTTTTTTTTTGTGTAGAATATATTCTTTTCGCTGGCCTTCAGGAAGTCCTTCCCCACATTTCCTGTTCTCACTGATTATCAGCTTCCTGTCCAGAGGGAAGAGACGAGCAGAGCCGTTTCTTTCTCTCTCCCAGCAAACCACAAGGAAGACATGCTAGGCTACTCAACCAGCACTGGGCGGTGGTCAGACTGGCAAAATGAAACTTTACCCCCACATCTCTCAAACTAGCTCCATATCCCACCTTTAATCCCTACAGCACAGCTGGCACAGGCCAATTTGCAGTACTGTGGGTTTGTGGGAGAACCAGCCACAATGGATAGTCCAGGTTTTTCCAATTAAGAGCTGCTGTGTGTGTTGTGGTGATCTCATGGTTGGCAGAGTGCCAGTGGCTCCCTTAGCTAGCTGAAAGTCTAGTCTAGCCTCCACTTACTAGGCACCAAGACAGGTCCTGGTTACCTGCCAGGCAGCCAGGAAAAAAAAGGAGCCACTGCCAAGCACATGTGTTTATAGTACGATAACACCTCTAATCTGACTTGTCAAGGCTGTCACAGCGGAGCATTTCAGAAACCACGGCTCACATCACCGCCATAGCTAGGCCGCGTCCTCGCAGCCAGGTGTTCTAATAAAAAAAAATCATCTTCGCCACTTCATGGATCCTTTAAAAACAAAAAACCTGACCGTTTTGCCACCGAACGGTGTGGTATTATCATTACGAGTAAAAGGGTTTAGGTGTATTATAATACTTATGAAATGACAATTGCTTCGAGGAGTGATCTGGCTTCCTCATACCCCCTCCATCAGCAACTGTTAAGTGATTGATGATGACAAGTCCTTCCTGTAGTACTGTGGCTTTCTCAGGTGGAGTTGGAGCTGAGTTTTGTCTTTAAAAAAAAAGTGCCAGACAGCTCCGTGTAGAGCTTTATTGCCTCGATAGGGAGGAGAAATTCATCTGAGATATGTAGTGAGATATGAGATGTGTTTTTCTTGTATTGAGTCTATACTCTGGGGATCATCCGTCCGTTTGGCAAGTAAAATTGTCAAGGAATAGTCTCTGCAACCGAAGTGTTCGACCACAAAACCATCTCACTGTGGCGTGGACTGTAGATTAAAATGCAATCTGGCACGTCTCAGTCTGTCACTCCATTTGAGGTGTACTCCTCATAGAACAGAAAGCCACAATGTGCTTCGCGGGTCATGGGGTTTAGGGTGTTAACCAGACTCACCCACATTTTTGGACAATGACAAAGAGAGAAGGCCGGAACTGAGATCTGAGGCGCGCTGAAGCAGCTCTGGAGACCGCCACATCATCTCTTCCTGCGATCAGGACTACAGTAAGGGGTTCTCATTCATCTGACTGGGATGTGCCGTCTGTACCGTCGTGGTCCGTAGTGACTACACTATTTCTGCGGGACACCAAGTCATCAGGGAGTCAGAGAGAGAGAGAGAGAGGCCATCAGTTGACAACACCAGGATTTCCAATCTATCAGTGGAATGCTCAGCTAAGAGAGAGACCCCTCACACTATATACATGTGCTGTGCAAGTAATACACCTCCTAAAATATGTATATTTTCCCCACTGCATTGTCTAGTAACCAGGCTTGTCTTAAATGCATCCATTAGTCTGCAACTTTCCTCTGTAATTCTTGACAGAGTTCAAATGCTGAAGTGACATGTGCAAGCATTCTGTCCTACATCCAGTCCTAACGTCTCATGAATAAGTAAACACCCTCAGCTATAACGTTGGTGTGAAGTTATTTCTTTTTTCCCACACTGAGCTCATTGGTTAACGCTGTGTGAGTCAGGCTTGGTCGGGTGTTGGAGCGTGATGTTATACTAAGGGTGTAGACATTGACACTGACTGCCTGCCATGGCTCAGTAACACTCTGTTTGGATAGAGGGTGGTCTCTTCGGGTCAGAGAATGGACACGGGTTCGGACTCCCACTCCCATTTGATCTGGGCTTTCGCGGCCTCCTTAAGATCCTACCCCAGAGTAGCTGTGGATAGCAAGAAGGCTTGTTTGGAATAACTAACCTCCAGCCCTTTGGGTTTGGCTTTTGTCGTGCATTTCTAAAACAAAAGGAAGAAAAATGCACAAAAAAAGCATCCATCTCCACGAGTCATTTAACCTAGATTTGACTCTTAAAACCTTATTTTTCCTAGAACGAGTGGGAGGGAAAAACCCGCCACCGATGTGAGATAGTTTCACTTATCTCCGGTGCAAATCAACTTTGTCACGTGTCATATTCTTGATACTAGTAGATTTGTGTTGTTGTTGAGTGTTGAGCCTTGTTTTAACGTTGACTTTTCTGAATTCATATGACATTAGATAACTTGTTAAAATGATTTTTTTTTTTTTTTTTTGCAGTGTGAGCATGCTCTCTCTCTCTCTCTCTCTTTCTCTCCCGCATTCTCTTTGTCTCTCTCTCTCTCTTATTCTTTCTGTCAGACTTGGAAGCGGCTGAGCTTCTGAAAAGGGCGGCAACTTCCTTTTGGATAAACATGTCATTAATCTGAGAGAACACATTCTTTCCCATCGCAAGATAACCAAGGGGGAAATGAGTGTTGTAACATAGGCGGACCCCTTCAGATTTGGCTCCCTGGATTAAGTGGCCCCCTCCAGGGCAGACCTGTCGATCCCCTTACACTGAAGATACTGGGCTGGACTGCTGGACTGACCTGTACTGTCACTCGACTGCACACTTTTAAAGGCCCTTAAAATTGATTTTGATGTTTTTGAGCTGATACATGCATCCTGGTGCTGCACAATGTTTTCCAACAATGAATCAAGTCATAAAACCAGAAAATCCATTTAAGTCATGTACACGTATTTTTATTGGAAAATTCAATTTTCTAAGCAGAGCCAAAAACGATTTCCTACGTGACACGGCGTGCAATGTCTCATGCTCCGACATGGCTAGCCGGCCATGTTGAATAAAACCCTCCGGTTGAAATAACCCACGTCACCGCTCTTTGCTTCTGTTTGGCGAGTATTTCTTTCCAAAAAATCCGGTAGAAGAAGAATTTCAATGCCCAGTCTGACCTCTGGTTATTTTGACCAATAGAAACCTTGAACCTTGAACCTTGAAAAAATGACTGTAGTGTGACGTTAAAGGCCCAGGCTGAAAGCAGCGTATTGCACCACCCACAGTGATATTCATGTTGATTGAAGACATTTTTCACTCTCAAATTAGTTAACTGAGATAATAAATGAGTTAACTGAGCTATTGATATCATAAACAATAGTTTAGGACAGCCATTTGGGTTGCTGGTATTAAATATGTTTAAAATATTAAAAAAATACATTTTAAATTGCAGCAGAATTTGAAAGCAGCAAAAAAGTATTGCATCAGAAATATCAGTACTTTTAAAGAAATAATGTGTATACTCTGACAGTAAACCCCAAAAAAACTGAAATTATAATTAATTTGTAATTCATTCTTAATTAATTGATATCTTATCATCTAATTCAGACAAGTTCTTCATGATCATGTCTTTATTTAAAAGAACCCCAATGATGGCTGTACTATAGTAGATCAAATTCAAAAGGACTTTTACTGAAATATTATCCACACCTGTCTACCTGCCCTGGGACTGCAGATGGAAATGAGCTATTAGCTAAATTTGGTACAATGCATCATCTCTCATTATTTTGTTGTGTTATGTTTTGTTGTCCCTGTCCAGATAAACTAAACTAACAAACAACAAAACAGCACTTCACTGACAGAGAAGTGAATGAGAATGTTTTTTGTAATTTTTGTTTTAAATTCTTTAAGCATCACCAGTAGCATGTGACCAACTGTCTGTTTTGGTTGCAAATATTGTTTTCTGCCAGCCTTCGCCTTACCAACGGCAATCATCCACATCTCCCCGAAACACATTTTTCTTCATGTCTATGTTTATCAACACTGACAACGCCTTTGTATTATAGCTCTCTCCTTTCTCCACCAGGCCTCCCCTCAGCGAGGGTTGATAGCTCTCATATCCAGCTGTCCACTAGTACCAGGGTGACATCTCTCACTAGACTGGGAATCCTGTTTCAGTGGCGCCTGTTTGAGGCCCAGTATAGCATTTGGCTTATTTTTTTATTATTATTTTTTATCAATCTCACTTTCTCTCTCTCTAGCTCGTTTTCTCTGTCTCTCTGTCTGTTGTCTTTCTCTCTCCTCCCGTCCAGCTTGAATGTAGCAAGTGTTCCCCAGGCCGGTGGCTTCTGATTGCAGGTGGCGCTATGGTTGCCCTGCATCTCCGTAGTTGCACGAGGAGCAGTGGTCCTCCTCCCGTCAAAGGACCGGAGATCTTTGCATCTCTATCGATCTCTGAAAGAAAGACGCAGGAATATGGAGAGATACACATTGTCCAGACTGACGCTAATCGCAACCGATTCTGAGAGGATTCACTCTGATGAATCTGTGACTCACATTACACGGCGCGTAACATATTCAACGTGGCTAATGTAATGTTACTAATTAGTAATGTCACACAATGGAAGTGTTTTAATAGAAGGTTGACACAATTCAATCCGTCCAGTAAATCGTGGCAGGCTCAGGTGAACCTGTTCTGATGTGCTTGGTCATTTGTATGCCGATGGTGTCTCTTCCAGAGCATGGTTTTATTGGGTATTCATCCGAGCTGCTCGGCAGGAACATGCCGCCAGACTACAGCCCGGGGGAAAACTTCTTCACCGTCTTCGGGGTCTTCTTCCCCGCTGCGACAGGTGAGCACCCCCATCATCTCCGCTTGATCTGATATTACAGCAGAAGGGTAGGTCACATTTGTTTGTTTTTTTTACTAAAGTTAGGGTAGGCAATTTATTTTCGAAGCATTTCTTGTTATATACATCCCGACAGCAATCAATAATTTAGCAAAAATTTGCATTATCTGTGGCTGTCGCAGGCCTGTAATAAGCCTGTCCAATCATTTCATTCGGCCCACATGAAATGACTGGATGGCCTACCTGCCTGTCAACGATGGGCTCCTCCCCCCAACGCTCTCTCTCGTGGACTCCTCCTCCAGTGGTAGTCAGTGCGTGGTCATGTGATTTGGGGGGAGTGACTTTGGAGGGAGGCCTGAAGGGAGGGGCTGGGATTTTTTCAGTTGGATACTTTAAAAATCTAGCTTACTCTAGCTTACTATACTAATTTCTGACAATGTATTAAGAATGGAAAACTAAAACCTTTTGTTTGCGTAAGTGTGCACAACCCGTTTAATTACATAAGGGTACTAATTATGTTAAGATTTACACTACCGGTCAAACGTTTTAGAACACCTCATGTCTCAATGTACTCTGAAATTAAAGCATAGAACAAGCAAACAATTGGAGTTAAAAAAAGAAATCATGGAATCGTTTTGTTTAGCAAAATTGAATCTAAATTTGTGACTCATCAAACACACTCGTGGCATTCTTTCTACAATGGAAATGAAATGTTGTTCGGAAAGTTCTCCCCAACACTGTTGCAGAAGTTCCCACAAATGTGTTGCAAGAGGTTGCTTTGCTTTCACCCTTCTGTCCAGTTCATCCCAAACCAGCTTGATGGGGTTTAGGTCTGGAGACTGTGCTGGCCGTTCCATGATTTGAAGCCTACCGTTTTTTTTCTTCTCAGGTAGTTCTGACATAGCCTGGAGGTATGTTTTGGGTCATTATCTTGCTGTAGCTACTAGGCGTAGACCTCAGGGTATTCCATAGCGCTGCAAAATGCTATGGTAGCCCTTTTGTTTCAGGCTGCCAGTCACTCTGGGATCCAGCAAAAGAGCCCCAGACCGTCACGCTTCCTCCTCCATGTTTGACAATTGGTGTCACACACTGAGGAACCGTCCTTTCGTCTGATGAACCGAAGATTTCAAATTTTGATTCATCGGTCCATCAGACCTTCTTCCAGTCTTCAGTAGTCCACTGGAGGTGCTTTGTGGCCCAGGCAAGCCTCTTTTTCGTTTTACCATCTTAGAAATGTCTTTCTTACTGCCTCTCGACCTGTCAAACCTGCAGCTCAAAGTCTTCTCTTCACGGTTGAACGTGAGACTTGCTTACTTTGACCAGTGTTCAGCTGTGCTTGAAGCTGTTGTCCTGTGAGCCACCTATCGCGCAAGCTGTTGACTCTCTCACAATTTCTGTAAAGGAAAGACCTGCACGTTTAAGGGTTATAATGGTCTGTCTGTCGCCTTCATCTACTTCCATTGCTGCAGAACAGCTGTAAGTTGTTAACCCATTACTTGTTATTCACTGGACTTGAACTGCTTAAATTTCAATAAAAACTGGAAAAATGTGGGTGTTCTAAAACGTTTGACCAGTAGTGTAGATAATCGCATCCAAAACACGCCACTGATGTTCACTCCGCGTTTGAGGAGCACCTTTACATTGCGATT
>OMKK01078837.1:17137-35772 GCA_900302305.1 Polymixia japonica
GGGTATTTTGGGGGGGGGGGGGGGGGTGTTGTTTACACCCCTATTCTCATCTGTGATTTATCTCCTAGTTGTGTGTGGTTCTTGCACTTTGGACAAAAATTAATTTGAGATTCAGAGACGAAGTATAAAAACATTGTAAACAGCTCAGCCCTCACCCTGACTCGCAAAGTGTGTGGTCCTGTGTACTGTAGGTCGAAGGGTAGAGTGTGGCACTGACACTGCCAGGGGTCAGGGGTCACATTCCCTGCAGAGCAAGGCACTAACACTGTCATAGAAAGGGGTTCAATTCCCATAGGGACTAAAACTGTATTCTCTTATGTTACTGTATGTAAGGCGCTTTGGGTAAAAGCGTCTATTAGGTTTCAGAAGGTAAATGCTAAATGTGTTTAAATACGGAATTCAGTTGGCAAATATAAAACCTAAAGAAATATTTGTAGTCGCTGATATATCCTGTCTTTTTAGGCGCCAGTAGGCAAGCTCAGTTTCCTTCAGGGACTTCAAATGTTGTCTGAAATCTATGATCGGACTGAGTTGATGAGAAGATTCGAATATGAACAACTGTCTTTCAAAGCTACAAAGTCATGTAATTTCCAATGTTATAGACAGACTCTTGGTGGAAGTCTACCATTGCCAGTGAATTTTAATTGAGTTCTCCTTTGTGAGGTGACGTTCACCCCCAGGGGTTATTCCACAGTTCAGAAGCAGAATATGGCTCCATGGCCACAGAAATACACCTTGAATACGAATGTCCACAGATTTGGTATTCCTCTGATGGTCAATAAAACAACTCTAGAAAGCGTGCCTTTGATTATTTCACATTTAAGAGTCTCTTGGCTATTTTAGTTTTACTTTTCCGGGAGAAATTCATGTTGACAAATCAAGACTGAACTGTCAGTGAACAGATGTAGGATAGATTTTTTTTGCTTTTAAATCACTGAAGAGTTTCTTTCAAGATGCGACGTTCGCGATTTGAAAAGAATGACACGCTCGCGAAATGACTGGTAGCACGATAATAAAAGGAACCTTAGTACTTTATAAAGAACCGCAGGTATCTGAAGTCCTTGTTGACATAACATGATAGCGTTACAGACCGGCTGTTCTATATTTTAAAAATAGTGAACTTTGCAACGCTGTGTTTGTTCTCATTCAAAATGAATACATTGTATCTCATGATTATAACTCCTAACCTGTTCATTCTGCATGTGACAGTCAGTGAAATCACATCGCTGTACAAAGACAATTAATACATAATATAGCATAAGATCAATTCTCACTGCGCTATTTATAATTTTCTTATCTCGAATGACAAGAAATAACAAAATTATGACAATAGCCAGTAAAGTTAGGTTGAAAAAACATCAAGGCTTCCTTTCTCTCCCTTTCAGACAAACCAAAATCACGTCCCCAAAACCCACTCTCTCCTGCTTTTGAAGCCAGTCTTAGCCACTATAAATAACATCCCATAGTATCACATGTTGGGACTTCATATAAAACCAAGCTAAGAGCGCCCCCTATGTGCAGACAGAGGCTTCGGTTCATATAAACAACTGCTCTGGTGTATTTGATAGGAAAGTAACATGTAATTGGTGAGAGGACGTTTCTGAAAGTGTTTCCCTTGAACCTGCGTCTCAGGAATCACAAACACCTTTGCGTTTTTTTTTGCATTTTTTTTTGCCCATATCGATTCAAGAGCGTCTGAGGTAAAAGGGAGAAGAAGATTTTCACGTTAAGAGTGCCCTCTCAGTGTCATCTGGAGTTAAATGGAAAAGCAGGTCAGATCAAAGGAACGAAAGTGATCTTTGCTGTGTGAGTTTAGCTCTGCTAAACCCCGAGGAACTCTGTCACAACCTGAGATCACCTCAAAGCCATTTGACTCGATGACTGCTCGGTGTGACTATACAGAGAAACCATGTTACCATGAATCATTATGAAGACACTCTATCCTTAATGTTTTATTTTATTATTTTGTTGACATCCTTTATTATCTTTTACTCCAGCCTACAGTACACCTCTGTTCTCTGTCGCTGCAATGACCCATCAATGACGTTATTCTTATCTCATCTCACCTCAGATTAGATTAGATTAGATTAGAGTATATTAGATTACATTAAATTACATTAGATTACATTAGATGTACTAGAGTACAGTTGAAAAGGCATAAATTATAAATAGCAGCAACGGGTTAATAAAGATGGTGCATTAACATTATAATAACAACAACAGGGGCAGTAGAACGTGTTAAAACCAGTATAGACATAATGTAACAAATTATTATAAAGTACATTTTAATTTTTTTATGAATTTTTGTACATCTGGGGATGCGAATGTCACAGTTGGATAAAATAACTAAAAAAATTTTCTTTATCTCTCTGTCTGTCGAGAGAATGTTAAGCAGCGTTTCGCCGCTGAGCCGGATGAGTTATATTAATTGGCAGGCCAGTTGCAAAGGAATGTACAGCCAGTTTCCCCATAGTGAAGGCTGGCGACCGAGCAGACAGATGTGCAGAGGAATATGCCATCCATAGCCTGGGGGCCTTTTCAGAGTTCTAAAGGCTTCCACTGTCAAACGGGGCGCCTGGGAGGTGCACGACACAAAAGTTAAATGAAGGTTAAATGGAAGCACTTCAAAGTGGGAGATCTCCGCTGAAAAATAACGGGGAAAAGGTTAATGTGTGTCTTGTTGAGACAGCCGAGCAGCGTGTAGCTTTTGGGTACGACTGTTCCAGGTCCAGTTTGGGTCAGAACGCCTCGGGGCCTTGGCAGTTACTGGTTTCATTCACAGAGGCTAGTAATGATGACTAGCACACTGTTACAGCTTAACAAAAAGCTTGAAAAGCAATTTCTCTTCTCTTCTAAAAAAAAAATAAAAAATCACGCCAGATTTTTCATCGGTTGTGGCCTGGATATACAGGTACACATTGTGTGATTGTCACCGATATTATTCGAGATTCGAGATTAAACTCCAGCCCATCCCCGTGCTAACACTGCCTGTCTATCACAGGGGAATTCCTTTCTAATACAAATCAGATTTTTCCTTTAAAGGAAGGCGAAGGTGTTGATAGATTGCATTATGCATTATGCATTTCCTGCATGAAGATGGTTTGTGTACGTTGTGGCTGCATGTCATGTGTGGGATAAAATTTGAATACATATTACATTTACATTCAAGTATCCTTGTATCCGTTGCAACATGCAATGAGTGTAACTGTAGAATGAGCTTCAATTCCTAGATCGCCAACATAGTAAGGAATTAAACGCTAAGCAACCATAGTTTCATCTATTTATCATCTATATATGTTATGCTTGCTGGTTCTCTGCTGCTGCGATGACCTAACGTCTCCAAGAGTATTAATAAAGGTCAATCCAATCTGGTCTAATCAAATATAATCATAGTGCGGACTAATTAGCCAACCATTTGACAATATGACCTGTACGTCCTGACATATTGAAACCTAACGTGGACCCATGTCAAGTACCAACTAAATAAATACATTCATACATAAAGAGAATTATAGACAGAGCCATGTGACAAAGATGTGTGCAGACATACTTTATTGAGTTATTGTGATAGATTATATCATTATACAACGTTACAAAAACATCGTTTTCGGTACCTACTTATGGCATTTTAACAAATCAAGATTTAGAGGACGGCTGTTACATTATATGCATTATGCATTATGCATTTCCTGTATGAAGATATTATGATGGTTCCTGTAAACAGATGCAGAGGTAGTGGTATGATGCTAACGCTGTCTGTCTGTCAGAGGAATTCCTTTCTAATAGGCTGTTGTTATTACTTATGTGCAGTATGAATATATTATGGCGGTTCCTGTATTTCGCGGCTACATAGAATGTTGACTAGTGCATTTACATTCAGCGCAGGGGTCAGGGTCCATCGTGCAACGGCAACACCCAGGTGACCCCGACCGCGGTACAGAGAACAACTAGGAACATTAGAGAAATAAAAGCGATTGTTTAGTAGTTTAGTAGTGAGAGAAAAAACTTCTAATGTAATTATGAGCTCAGGGCCATCAAAGAATGCGTTTCATCTCCAGCGGCCCGCGTGTGTCTCTCCAGTCTTTAAGCTATTATCACAACATTGTAAGGGAAGTGCGCTCGGCCTGCGTGGCGAAGAAGCACATCTCGACAAGTCATTTCTCACCGTGAGAATGAAAGGGAACCGCGTTGCACCGAAACTCCGTAGCTTGCCGGGGAATAGAGTTTGACGCTGTTTTGAAGGTCAACTTCTTCCGCATTCAAACTCCATCGGGTCCCTCTAGGGGTCCCCCGGTCCTGCTAAAACGCCTATCACAGGAAACTGGAGAGTCGTATTGTGTTCTCCTCTCCTGTTGACCCGCGCTGCCCCATTAAAATCTAGCCTGAAACTCTGCCTGAGGGTCTCCAGCCATCATGCACGTCCGGCCCAGGCCCTGCATACTGACGAGGAGCGTCCTCAGCCCGTTTGTACGAGACGCTGGTTTGCATCCCAAAACGTAATGATAGAAATAGGGGTCTGTCATCAAGCAGAATTAATAATAGGCCCGCACTTTGATGTTTGAGAGAGAGGTTTTGAGTGCCAAGGTACGACTGACTGTGTGTGTTTCTCAGGAAAAGAACAAGAGGATCCACACGCTGAGTTTCAAAGTAAGCTATTTCTGTTTGCAACATGCTGTATCCAGCTGAACTTGCCTGGTGACTAGTAACTAACATGAATGCAGATCGCTTGACGTTATTAGTCAAACCTCTAGTTTATTCAACAACCGTCCTGCATATTTGCAGTTTCTTCACACTAGCAAACCAAAATACATATCGCACATCTCTACTGTATTTTGATTCTCCAGTATTGGTTTAATGATGTATTTTCTACTATTATTTCATTGTTTTATCGTTTTACTCTCTATATATGTTATGCTTGGTGACTCTCTGCTGCTGCGATGACCTAACGTCTCCAAGAGTATTAATAAAGGTCAATCCAATCTGGTCTAATCAAATATAATCATAGTGCGGACTAATTAGCCAACCATTTGACAATATGTATGACCTGTACGTCCTGACATGTTGAAACCCATGTCAAGTACCAACTAAATAAATACATTCATACATAAAGAGAATTATAGACAGAGCCATGTGACAAAGATGTGTGCAGATATACTTTATTGAGCTATTGTGATAGTTTATATCATTATATAGGCTAACATTTACAAAAACAGTCAGCTTTCTATACCCGTGTGGTATTTCTATTATATTTTTACTCTGACAGGACAATTGCGGAGGTAGTGGATATATTTATACAGTCTGAAAAATCATGAAAAATGCCTTATTGCTCCATTGTTGAGCAACATAAAAACTGCAACCAGAATGAACTAACGGGCTTTGATGACATGGCTGAATTTGATCACAGTCGGACACGGTAAGTATGAAGTCAGGTGAGCAGGACGTACGCGTACAAACGTACTGAGACACTGACGTAGACGCCTGCATCTATGTGTACAACGTCCTATTAGCGCGATGTAACTATGTTAACGACACAACCTTTAGATGTTCGAGATGTTCGACGCAAGCTCACCACGTGTTACGCAGTCCTTACACGAAACGTGTCACGCAAGTGTGAAGTCTCTAGTTTTTGGTTTTCCTCCCGTCCGACACAAGGAGCTTAATTCTTCATGACTTAATGTCGAAGGAAAAAAAAAACTGTGAATTACCGGGTGTGAGGTGCGAGCGAATATCACATTAAAGTGTCACAACTAACTAGTCACATGGGATGAAACACTAACAAGGATTTGTAAACATGTAGACAGTAAGGGTAAAAATAGAAAAATCAAAAAAAGTTGTGGTTTAGACCTGTCAATACGATATTATGAGACGCTTAGATACTAAATGTTCAATTGAGCGTTTTAAGGCACAGGAGGAGTTTATCAACCAAAGCGTCACTGATAATCCTTTATGAGTTATGAACATCATAAGCCTCCCAGTAGCAACACCACCCAGCAACATGTCAACATGTCATCAAGAGAAGGAGAAGATCTGTTGAACAAACTGCAAGATTCCTGTTGTTATTGTTGTTTAGATCAGCTGAGCACCGTGAGTGTTAGGAGTGCTGTTCATCCCCTGAAGTGACCCTGAGAACTGAAATCTCAGCCTCTTCTGTCCACATCCTTGATGTCTCTGAATGTACCAGTGGCGGCGGGCCTACCGCGTAATCTAAGAGGAAATTAACAGATGATTGTTTTATAGATTACAATTTCGGTTGGGCCTTTTTAAAATGTAGAAGCCGTGCTGGTGAACAGAAAACAAAAATCTAACTATAAAGTTGCCAAAACAACTTTTAGTCATCTCTTTTCAAGTCAACATTTCCTTTTTTGAACAATTTTGTGCGTTTAAAGAAATTATACCAGAGAAATAGTATAGCTTTGAACATTCATTGAAATTTGACCTTTCTGCTGAAATCTAAATCCAAAACACAGCAAAATGAAAAGGTGTCGCGTTAACGTGATAGTTAATAAGGCTAACGGTGTATTTTATGGTCAAATCATCCCCATATCCGTCCGTATTAGGACTTAATGGCTAGTATAATAATATTATATAAATTATAATGACAGTTTTAATTACTTTTCTTTTGGTCCCAAGGAGAAAATAGAATTTCTAAACCAAAATACACCAAAACATTTCTCTACTCACTTGAACAAATAACATGTTAAAACAGAAACATTAACAATACAATGCAAGTGTAGAATACTTATTTTATCAGGATACACTTATTTGTGGCACAAATCAAAATTTGACCCAGATCCAATAGCAAATTCTCAACAGGTGACGGCAGGTTCGAAGAGAGAATACCAGTTGATTTGAAGGATTCATGTCATTACTGTTAAACCAAGAACAGGATAGAGATAGGTCCTGCAATTCATTTTCAGTTATTTATATGAAAACTATTCCAATTAGAGAATGTAACTATATGAATACTTATTCTAGTCATGGGTTTCACTCCTACCAGTAATAGTTCCTCATAAAGAGAATAGACTGGTATACAATTGAATATTATATCAACAAACAAGAACCTTCCCATGTGGAGGTTCACGGCCTCGGTGTCTATTTGGGGGCGTCTCCCTCCCAGCGCTGAAACCAGAGAGCAACATAACAGCCCTGTAAGACACTTCATTACCAGTGAGTGGACGACTGAATCTTCTTACTGAACTTTAGAGTCATCCTCAAGAGATATTGGTGTTGTCTTGTTTGTGGGGTTTTTTTTTTAAGTTCCCAATTAAGTTTTGCTCTCTTTCTCTCTGTCTGCTGTGTTCACGTAAGATGGATGCAGGATAAATGCATACAATGGGACTTCTGCAATGGCCACTTTCTGTTTGAGCTTTTACACCCAAATGAAATTGATTTAAGTAGCATTGCTACCAGTTATAAACCGGAAAATATTGTCATATCCTCCGATGATTTCTCTGGATGTTTTCAAAGTTAATTTCCCCTAATATCGCCCCAGTTAAGTTCAATTAGTTGCACAGCAGAGCGACAGAACAGACTCGTCTCTGCTTTCTGGCTGCGGGAGAAAAGAATCGTCACGGACGCAAATCAAACAGCGCTGCGACACGAGAGAAAGAGACGTTTGAATACCGTAATTCAATGATATTCTCCTTCAGTATCAGAAAGTGTTGTGAATTTTACCAAACATTCTGATCAATAAAATTATTTATCCTAATCCTAATTAGGTCCTAAATGTTTGCATAAAAGAGATTTGCTCCACTGCTTAAAATACAAAACATTACATCCAGAACAGCATGAAGATGTCCCGTTCATTGGTACAGATGTGAAGACTTCACGCTGCAGTAAAGCAAAGCCTTCACACTGTTAAACACACAAACTGAAAAAACGGTAAAGAAACACATTTACAAAACCCCTGAAATCAGATCCGTGATTACTGAAACAAATACCTAAAACCGTCAAAACTGAATCTTTAAAAAGTGTGACATCACAAAAGAAAAGCCATGAAAATAAATGTATTTAGACATTTAAGGGGAAGCTTGGCATTACCTTGCTGTTGATTGGACCAGCAGGGGGCAGTGTTTTGTGGTAGAAAATGATTGTACAGTAGATATTCCCTGTGTTGTCTACCGACCCCGTTTTCAAACAATAAAATGAGATTCCCCATATCTGCAAATACAGTACGAGCAAGATAACAAGTCACCATCTAAAGCCTTCAATATTATATATTAACAGAAAACTACGAGGAAGCACTAACTCATGATAATATAAAAATACTGTTTAATATCTGCATGAAATGCTGGTGGGCTAAGTGTAACATGGGAGAGCAAGCCTGCATAGCTAAGTGACTTTAGAGTGTTAACTAAAGGTAAATAAATGATCCTAGACTAGATTAGGATTAGATTAGATTGTCCAGATTGACAGAATTGTTGTCAAACACAGACCAGTTCAACTCGTGATGGAAAGACCAAAAGAAATGTCTGGGACGAAGTCCATAATCAAATCAGATTAAGAAAAATGAGGAAAGAACAGTGTGCAAATCTTCCAAAATGACCTATTTTACATTTATAGAGGCAGACATCTATTTTTCCAATTCCAAACGTAAGTCTAAATCCACACTCGATGTACTCGATGTAAGTGGCAAAAACACAAAAAACAGTGCTGTTTGCTGTTCATTTTCACAAAAATTACATTTAATTGGTTTTGTGATGAATGACACCAATATGACCTAGACTAGATTGGTCTGAAATTGCCACAAATCCAGGAATAGTCGGTGTTTAAGATTGAGACTGTTTTAGAGTTTAGAGACTAAGCCTGATCAGAGTAACAACACTCAAATAGTTGTTTTAAAAAATTGATATGACAGGTGGCATATTGCAATTGAAATTGAAATTTATAACAGACCTTTAACTTGTTAACTGTATATATTTGCGTGTACAAAATGCAATTGAAAATAGTATTAATTAATGTTAATAATTATTAGTACCAGTATTATTTAATACTTCTTTAAATTCATTTAAATGTTTTGTCGTACTGGTGTGGGCGTTATATATTAGTAGTAAATCTGTTGTATGGAGACCACACACATTACAGGTCAGTTAATCTTGTTAGTAGTGTTAACATTTCATTAGAAACAGCTCAGAACATCTAGAACACACGTTGGTATTAGTTTACAAAAGAATTCTTCTAAGTAAGTTTCTGGATAAATGCTGAAATGAAAACGAATGAAAGATCACGCCAACAGCAGGTTATGTTTTACACAAAGGCTTATCAGTTTTGTATAATACCTACGAGAATTCACCTGCATTCATCACATTTAAGGCAATGTATCACTCTATAGTCTTAGAAATGACTGTTACACTGGCCAGAACAAATGTGCTTCCCTGTACACTTCAAAAATCAATCAAAATCAATATATCATACGGTGTATTGCTCATGGGCAAAAACCACTACTACGCATCTTTGCAGATTGGTCATTAATACCTTATTAAGGCCCAGAGACAGGGAAGTTACATTCAACCTCTATGAAATTAATTAAGTTGCATAAGTTTCTTATAGATGTTTGGGTGCTTCAGTTGAAACATGGCCTTTTCATTTGTTAAGTGCAGCGTGTTTAAACTCTGTGCAATATGCGACAGGACATATAACAACAGGAAGTGTTTCATAGTTTCACCTAAAGTACTAAAGTGGGACTTTGTGCAGGTTTTACTACACAGTTTTTACAGTGCTCAGAAGGGCAACGTGACACATGTTCACCAGACCCACCAGCTGTGAAATCATCTGTCCCCCTATCATTTCATCTAGCTTTTTATGTCCTTTTTTTCTTTTGGACTTGGGGAACTTTAGGGCGCGCGGCTGTCATATTAAACACAGCGCAATTAGGAATTCATTTTTATTTCTGAATCGCCGAGACGCACATCCGTGCATCACCAGATGGATGAAGCATTACTGGTCCGCCGGGACGACCCGGGGCTCCGCGTCTGGTTCCAGACCTCGCCGGGAATGAACACACTGGTCTAGAGCCAACAGGTCACCCTGCCGCTGCTCCTACTTTGACCTTCCTTTACGTACATAAGTCAAGGTCACTGACTGAGGTGGGTTTCTTTGAATACACAGAACTTAATTAGAACAGGTGAATTCAGGTTGCTGGTGGAGAAGGACCAGTGACACAGGCTAAATACAAGAGCAAACACTTCTATACTGTTTTTCAAAGACCATCCGATACAATAACTCTGTCTTATTCAATAAGACAATACCTCTTATTTATAGATCGACCCTCCTTTCATGCATATCTTACATATTTCGGTAGTAGCCATGTTTGTCGCTAAGTCAAAGACAGATATGCCACACAACACACTACAACACCGTTGTTACTTTGGCAGTTAGTTTTTTTTTTTTTCCCACAAGTTCAGAGGACCCCCAGATACGAGCCTGGAGAGCAACACGCCTTCCAGGCTCCTCTTGTCTTGCTTGGAGCTCCACTTGATCGTAGCAGAGGACGTTTGAGGGTTTGTGGCAGAGGCGCGGGGAGGAGGGGGGGGGAGGAGGAGGAGGGTGAACTGTCGGCAGGACGGAGGGATCTAGATGTTGGTCTCTCGCTGCATGGGCTCCCCGTCCTTCTGTCCGTCGACGGCCAGCTCCTCGGAAGCTTTGCCGTCCTCGCGGGCCTCCGTCTGGTCGCGGTCCGGGTCTTCTGTCTCAGTCCGTTTGTACAAATCCGCCTGCTTGCGTTCGCGCTCCAGGAGTCTGTAGTTGATGAAGTTGCCGATGAAGAGCCAAATGCTGGCGACGATCACCACGGCGCCGCAGCAGAAATACATGTACTTGTAACTCTTAGTGACATCCACCAGTTTCCCTGAAACAGAGGAAATAGTTCAAATGCTAAACTTCTTTTAAAATAGCGAACCCTTAAAATTCCGCTCGGTAGAAGTAACTTAATGCCATTTGAGGCATTTATTAAGGTTTTCAAGAAATATTAAGGCCTACTATCTGCTTCTAATGACTTTGAACAAGCAAGTGCTTCATTGTGAATCAGTTATTTGAGTAATGCAAAGCTATCACAGTGCCAAATCTAATGGCTTTTTAACTGCAGCTGTGCAACATTTGTTAACAATAAATAGTAATAATGATGTGAGTTCTGTTCACTTAATCAAAACACCAAAGGCTCTCAGGGTGCTTGAACTGAATCGTAATGGCGTGCAAAAGATAAACACGGTTCTTAGATTAAACGTGCAAGTGGCTAATCCGGATTTAACATTAAGGTCAAAAATCGAAAATTCCTGAGCGACAGTACCTGCTAGTGGTGGACCAACCAGGACGGGGCAGCACTCCACGATGGTGGTGAGTCCCACAGCACTGGAGAACCTCTGAGCCCCGACCAGGTCCATCAGCGTCTCGAACAGCACCGAGCTGACCATGCCAAATGCAAAGCCAAAGAACACGGCGTATACAACCAGGCCGGAGTAGGTATCGGCCAACGGGCAGAGGACATGGCACACCCCGTTGTAGAGCACAGCGAAGCTGAAGAAGTACTGGATTCTGGGACGAACCCACCGCGAGTTCGCCAGCAGCCCCATGGAGGGCCTGGCGAACATGTCGACGAAGGCCAGGATGGAGAGCAGGAAGGCAGCCGAGTACTCGTCCACGCCCATGTCCTTGGCGTAGGCCGTCAGGAACACGATGGGCGCGAAGAAGCCCAGGAACATGATGACGTTGCCCGACAGGTAGATGAGGAAGCCGCGATGCTTGAACAGCGACAAGTCCAGGAACTTGTTCACCGTTTGCCACAGGGTGAGCTTCTCTTTCTTCGTCGTGGTAATAGCCGCCAACTCTTCGTCCTTCTTGGCCTTGCCGGGCGGCGGCGACAGGGGCCTCATGAGGGAACCGGCCACGCAGCAGTTGAGCAGCAGGCCGCCCAGGATCAGGAAGCTGCCTCTCCAGCCAAAGGTGTTGAAGAGGTACTGGTTGAGAGGAGCCAGGGTACTGAGAAACACCGGGCTCCCAGCCATTGCTAGCCCGTTGGCGATTGGACGTTTCTTGTAGAAATACTTGCCAATCATGGTCAGTGCTGGCTGGAGGTTGAAGGCGAGCCCCAACCCTAAGAGAAAGGACGAGAGTTATCGAAAATATAACGTGATTAGATCTTGAAAAAAGAAGGAAAAAAAGTATTAAAGAAAAAAAAAAAAGAGCTTAACTTTCTGCACCGTAAAACCATTTTATTTTTAACCCGATGCTTAGAAGAAGACCCTAATCAAATTAACTCTTAAGTGGATTCAGTCCGACTTACCTCCGATGACCCCTATGCAGATGTAAAGCTGCATGACATCATTGCAGAAAGAGGCCGCAATCATTCCACTGGCACAGAGGCAGCCCCCCATCATCATGATGGGTCTGCAGCCGTACGTGTTCACCAGTATACTGCTTATGGGACCTGGGATGAATGGAAACAAAACACACATGACATCTCAACCCAGACGTTTAGCGTGTTACGAGTGTCCAAGTGAGTGCTTAATGATTTAAGTTGATTAGTGCTGCAGGTAAAGCAGGAACCCAGGCTCTAATAATAGCAGTAACTGGACTGTGTTACTACGGCCTCCTTCCAGTTATCTTGTTCGAGTACATACGTACAATTACAGTCGCCGACTACGTTCATGGAATATATACAATTATGTCACGTTTGTATTTTAACTGATGCTCTTATCCAGAGCGACAGTGACTCGAACGGTTACGGGGTCAGTCAAGGGTCAAAGGTCACACCATCATGATGATCGAACAATTGATGAACAAATACTCCCGTCTCCCAAGCTAACTAATCTAATTGTTAGCAGCGTAAAAAATAAATACAGCCACCGGCAATTTTGAGGTCAACTGTAGACACACGGAAATGTGGTATCATTAAATCGGTGGCTCTTTACAATAAGGGTACAACAATTAACCGTTAATCAACATAATAATAATTAAGAACGTAATAATTACGTTTTCTTTTTAACACGTAGTGTTGATAATAGATGGCTGTCATGACGAATATTGATTTCCAGTTGGAAATGTTTCACTAAGGTCTAATAGCTCTGTGATTGTTTCAAATGTACAAGGGTCACAAAGAGCATTAATACATGGTTAATTATGGTTAAGTAGTTAACATGAATGCCATTAGTAAATGATTACCAGACACATTAGTTAACTTAATGCTTATTACTACATTGACTAATGTTAATTAATAGTTAATTGTTGTACCCTTATTGTAAAGTGTTCCCATTAAGTCTTACTGAGGTGAAGGTCTTAGCTTGCTGGTATGATGTGATCCTCCAACAATCTGCTGGGAAATTATTTCTGAACCTCCCGATGTTACGATGTAGCCTTTCTTGTCAGTGAATTTTAACTATTAGTATCTGCAAATTGAATAGTGAGAGACAGAAATAATGAAAGACTTCTTTTTTTTTAAATAATGCTCTCATTTCCAACCAGAAGATGTATCTGATCTGTGTCAGGCATGGAGCTGCAGTGTTTAAAAGGTACGACGGCCAAGGAGTTCTGATTTCATTTGCACCACACTGTAAAACATATCCACATTTACATTTAGTTATTTCACCTAGTACTAAGTCTTCAAATCTTACTTTTCATAAAACACGTTATCTGCCAACAGGAAGAGATAATTCCACTTATTTCCAATGCAGATCAACTTCTTATCGAAATGTTCTTAGATCAAATCTTATTGATATTAGTGGAGCGAGACGCATTTTATTACCTTGTTTTAAGTCTGTGACTCTTGGTTCTAGAACATTCTTGAAACTCGTGAAACTGTATTGGAAAAGAAAATCATCTCACCCCCATTGTTTTTTTTTTAGAAAAATAAGATTTGAAGACTGAAAATGATGAGAAGACGACTTGTTAATGGATATTTTTTATAGCGTACATGAATCTTTTTTTATTTGACCTTGAGCAGAAGAGCTCCCCTCATTTGCATACACAGCAGTGATCGGCTCTCTGGGGACGGGTGTGACCCGGACCGGTCACGATGAGGAAGCCCCTGAGCCAGTACATTACCTCCTTTGAAAAAGGCTTATCACCTCCTTCCCAGACACACTGTGGACGTCATTACACAGCGGACAAAACCCCAAACTAAATATAACCACCTAGTTTCCAAAAAGGGAATGACACTTATAGAAATAATAATTAAAAAAATCCATGACCCTTTGATGTGTACGGCAAGGAAAATGTTAGTTAGTTAAAGGTGCTACCAGTAAGATGGTCACTCTAGTGGAGGTGAGGTGAACTACACTAACAAACCAAAACAAGAAGCGCGGTGTTCCTGCTTGCTCAGGCTGAGGGGAGGAGCTACGTGTTGATGGACAGGCTGAGGGGAGGAGCTACATGTTGATGGACAGGCTGAGGGGAGGAGCTACGTGTTGACGGACAGGCTGAGGGGAGGATCTGTTTGACGGGCCGTCAAGTCAAAACAAAGACCAGGAAGTAGAGAGAAACAGCTCCACTGAGACACAATCACAACAGAGAGAGAGGAAACTTTCAGACCATCACCATTATACTATATCTTATGATACAATGTGGTGATTTGACTTTTTATTTGATTTTAACAGATTACAGATAGCACCTTTTAAAGATAGCTATCCATCCATCCAACCAACATAGGATGAAATTGTCCAAAATTGATGCAAACAACCAATAATGACATAAGAGTTGTGTCGCCACTAGGAAAACACTATCTGGCCATCGTTGCTTTTCAGAGTAGCTCCACAAACATGAATATAGGAATATACTGCATATACAGTACATTATAGTGACATTTATACTGATACACATTATAGTGATACTTTCACAAGTGCTGAAGTCACAGTCTAATAGTCTTGCCGTCGGCCAGCGACTGACAGCAAATCTAATACAGCTCTGCTGACAGTCAACAGGAGCAAGAGGTCACACGTGCTGCCTGGCCCAAGGTCAGCTCTCTCTCTGTCTCTCTCACTGGATTAGTGACATTGATCCAACGCCGGCACACAGCCTGCAGCTTTAGCACGTCACCGCAGAGCGACACAATCTGCAGCGAAGCCACGGGGGAAGGAAACGGCTCGGTGGGCGTCTGATGTAACGTCGTGAAGGATTGCGCAATGACGCTATGGATCGCCATCTACGCTGTACGCTGTCATTTAACACGTGCAACTCATTATGTCGTTACTGGATGTCAGCGTTGTTTGATAGATGTGGATAAATGAATCCTCGCACATTCAAACTACGACTGTCTTGCACAGCCTTGAGTCTTCAAATCTTATTTTGGCATTAAAGTGACATTGTCTTAATACTTGGAGTGCGTTGCCTTATTTGACGATATTATCACTTATTTCTAGGAAATTCTTTATCAAAATACACACATAATATTTCGTGCAGTGTATCATTTGCCATTCTGTAGTTTCACAATACTTGTGGCTTATTGTGAAATATGATACTCCTAGGCTGTCCTGTCCCTGAACACACGGTACATGGGAACATATGGACGCCCTGTTTACCCAACAACTGAATGAAGATTCTCTCAAATGTGTCAAATGTGTGTGTGGTTGAAGTGAGCTTCTCTAGGTATGAGCCTTTGGCAGGAACAACACAATGACGTGTTGAAACATTTGAACTCAACAGGTGCACTGTCACATCGCCTTAAACACATATTACAGGAAGAAGACAAACACAGCCATCGGTAATCTAATTAGCATAATTTGGTAAATATTTGCGGGTACGGGGCTGCCAAGTTTCAACGCAAAATATTTTCCTTATAACCAGTTAGCGCCACGTAATCACAGACGTATGCAAACACCGTCGCACGACAATAGCCTGCCTGTGTGCCAACGCATTATTAATTCTAAGGAATTAGAAACACGTTAAACGTTCAGTGATTGTCTAATCGGCCTACAAGTGACACAAACAAGATAGGACAAGACAGCAGGTGTTTAATGACTAGCTGATGATGTGCCGTTCCCTTGAAATCAATATGAATGAATGAGTTTGGGACTCTACAGGTAACGAGCGCCCTCTCCTCAGGGTTGTCAAATGAGTAATGTGACTGGCGCCATTAAGATCTATGAAAAAACAAAACAAAACCATCGTTATGGGTAACACGTGGTGATTAGATCCACAGTAGCTAGGAGCAACCGGACAGGACAATTACAACTATTGTAATATTAATAATATTTAGAGTGCAGGACTATCTACAGAACAGCACATCTAGATCTGGTAGGGATTCAGTATATTGCTCAAACCTAACCCTACCACACCATCTCAAACACAAACGACTCCACGGTTCCTTAATTACCGAGTTATGATTGAGCTATTATCATTTGTATTGTAGCCCAGAGGTCGCAGAATTGCTTTCTCTCGTCTACGTGAGAAGTCGTGTTCCAAGTGACTTTTCTCCAGTAATAATTGTTAATAATTGTATATTGTCAATAATAATTGTTTTTGTTTGATATTTGTTTGATATTTATATTTGCTTGTGATCAACATTAATAATGATGATTAGTCTCCATAACTTAAGAAAATGATTTTACTTTGCACTTTTTGCATCTTATATCACAGGTTAGGGTTAGGGTTGGGTTGGGTTAGGGATCACATTATAACTTAAACATTTCATGAATGCTGAAATTTATGATTATTAATTGTGGAACCAACTTTTTAAAATACATTGCGATGTATGACTATAGATCATCGAGCCCTAGTGATGATCAACACAGGTGACAGCAACAGCTAACAATGACTAGACAGGAGGATTGAAGCCATGAACAGATGGCAGGCCTGGCCCTGCCAACCAGGAGACGACTGGGTACCTCAGCATGGAGGGCTGAAGTCAGAAGGAGAAATATTGTGAATCACGTGTCACTGTCTGGTGGAGTGATCTGCCTTTCTGTGCCTTGTTACAAGATATTGTTTCTAGAAAGTTCCTAGAACAAGTGAAACTGCACTAAAAACAGGTAGACCCTTCTTACTCCACTGACAGCCAAGAAAACTAAATACAGGACAAAATGACTGAGAGTCCATAAATGATTAAAACAACAAATCCACCTACGGGTTCTAATAAAGTAACCTGAACCTAGCGTGTCAGATAAACCACGGAGGCGTCCCGGAGACACCGCGGGTTCAGGCGGTCGCCGTGTTCTTTTAATGTCGAGGGTTCAAATCCAGATCCTGACCCGTGTTGCCTGATCCAACGCTCTCTGTTCTTCCTGTCATTCTCGGCTGCATCCTGTCTAATATTGCAGAAAATTCAATAAAAAATAAAGAATGCGCGCTACAGGTTAATAGTCTGTTCTGTGACCAAACGAATGCCTGACTGACACCTGCGGGGGTCTAAACGTTGAATAAACCATTAAGGGAGGATTAAGCCACCTAACTTCGTGTGTCTCACCTTGAGTATCAAACACTTGGTTTGGAGTTTGGATGTAAACACGCTACATTCTTGTTAATAAGGCAGAACTACGCACTGACCTAACCCCCATGAAACACACGCAACAGCGGTAATGTCGAATCAAGCTGCCACTCACCTCCGGCGTACATGACCGCCAGCATGATGGACGAGATCCACGCCACCTGACTGTAGGAGGCGTCGAAGATCTTCTGGATGTCTTTAAAGAAGACGGTCAAGGCCTTGGGGAAGGCGTAGGAGAAGCCGATGGCGATGAAAGATCCCACCACCACTGCCCAGCCCCAGCCTCCGTCTGGAGGGGGCACCGCGGGGGGACTGGCGGCCGGGGGCGGCATCACTGGCCTGGATCAACGGTCACCGTTCACTGAAGACGTTAAAGAAGAAGGAGAGGTCAGTACACAGAAACACATCAACTGTCTGGCTTTTAAAAACACTTAACGGCGCCTCATTCGTCAAGCTATCGTAAGATCAAACCCGATCTGAAAACGTTAATTCCGTCTTCCTCGTTTCGTCGTCGTCGTCAAGATGCGTCTCACGTTTGATCAGAACGTGTACGCTCGTTTCAAGGAACTATACAGCTTACGTTGTGCATGGAAAACCACAATGACAATTACACCATATTAAAGCATTTCCTCATGTTCTGTGACAAAGCTTCATTTCTTAACATCTTACACATGGGATCAAAGGTTGTCATAGAAACAAAGTCATAGATCCCACGCGTAAGATGTTGGCACGCTGCCTCCACTTGCAAGTATGCAAACGTTCCTGCTCCAAGCCTTCCTTTTCATAGGGCAAGAGTGACACAATAAGCTTGGGTGTGTCATTTTACACACGGTATTTCATCAATGACAGCAGATGTCATTTGCACTCATTTTGGTGACTTGAGAAAGTTTGATAAATCAGTGTCTTAAGATCATTTCCAGGGTAGATTCTGCGCTCGTTTTCACGATAGCTCGAGGGCCGACGAGTCAAAATCTGAGCCAATTTATAGAAGCTCAACTGCAGAAACTGCTAGAACATTAAACGGTCCCAACTGTGGGCAATACCCAAGACGAGAAGCTTCGACCTCTACGTCCTTTACATTCACTGTGGCTAGCAATGGAACACGTGGAAGTAAGGACATACCGGCAGAGCTGTATCCTGAACACTCTCACACACACACACACACACGCTCACTCTACCTGAGAAACCAGACCTTGCCCCGCCCACTTTTCACCTTGAGCCATGG
>OMKK01078837.1:35792-48292 GCA_900302305.1 Polymixia japonica
AGGGCGGAGTTTGCAGAGTGATAGGTGTAGAGTCAGTGTAAATCAGGTGCTACTGTTTACAAAGCAAACATACCCTGATTGTGAGAGAAAACTGAGACCGGCCATTGGATCAGCCACGCTTTCCTCTATTGTGTTTTCACTAGCGTGCAGATATTAAAAAAAACGAAAACAAACAAAAAATTGTATATGTGTGCTTTCTGACACACACACACACACACACACACACACACACACACACACACACACACACACACACACACGAGGAAAAAGGCACAGTTGTTATGTTTTACCTCGGCCTAATCTCATTATATTCACTTTTACACAAGCTGTGCATAATTTACTGCCTTTTGATAAGCTCACAGTACACGTTCCAATATTTTACGGTCAGTCGGGGACAACATGACAACTTTACACGTAGGCCCGGCATAAACAAACAGCTTGCAGAAGAATCAACAGCTCACGTTGGCATTTCAGTATCACAAGTAAGCGATTATTTTGGGGCGAGATTAGGAAAGCACAACATGCCCTGCCATAGTCGGCGAGCGAGCAGATTAGCGCGTGCGGCGTGGCGGCCAGCGGCAGGCCTCGGGGGCAGAGGCTGATGCCTACAGTGATTTCAAGAGTCAAGGCTGGGTCTTCCAGCCCGAGGTCCCCCCCCGAGAGCGTGCAGGTTTGCGACCCACCCGAACGCTCCGCCGGCTGACTTTAGCGTTTCGTTCTCCCCCGCGCTGGTTAAAGCTGTGCTGAATAGTGAAATCAGCAGGTGTGGCGCCTGGAGAAAGACACAGGAAGTCTGCGTACTGTACTCTCGGCCTTTGATGGAACATGGTTGGTGAATGATGTTTTAGAGCGCCAGCCTTAAAGATCCTGCACATTCTATTTCATTCTGCTTGCAATTCATACAACCTAACAAAATAACCAAAGCAACGCCCAAGATATTACTACACCATGAAAATGTTCTAGATTGAACAAAATTGACATCGTTTTGTTATCGATGGCTCTCTGACAGGCAGAATGATAGGCCGGCCCAGCCACCCAGCCTGACCACACCCACTATATATGACCACGCCCACTATATCTGACCACACCCACCCTGCCTGACTTTGTTTTTCAGGCAAGTCCTTGAAGATCCCAACATCCACTCCCCAAAGAAAAAACAAAGAAAGATTAAATCTTCTAAAACCGTAGTCCAACCAATTAGTGTGCTTGCAGAAGAGCTGTTGCTCTCTCACGTATATATATTTTCCTGTTTTCCCTCTCAAAACTTCTCCATATGAAAAATGGGGGCGTGGTTAACAGTCAAACATCACACATTAGCAACACCATGGCAACCAGCGATGAACAAAGTCAACAGTCAATAGCCAGTCAATAGTTTTACATCGAGGGACGTGGTTGTGACAGCTTGGATAGTGATGCGTCACTTTTTGCCAAATACTATTTCAGGAGAATTTCCCTACATGGATCAATAAAGTTTTATCTGCAATTACCGTAGGGATCGATTCAATGATGTTAGGGGTAACAGCAGCAGACATTAGTTTGTGAAACCAACCTAAACGGAAGAACACGAGGGTGCTACAAGGATGTGAACGCTTTTAATTTTTAAGCGGTGATGACAAAGCAGCGTGACAGCTGCTGTCATTAATAAATGATGTTGCTGTGTCTCTCCTCCTCCACAGATCAGGTCCCCAGGTTGTGGAGGCTCATACATATTCACCACTAACACCAGTGTCAACAAGAGGAAACTAATGGCAGGTCCTCATAAAGCAGTGGATGGACGTCCCCACAAAGAAAGATAACTCTTGAGTTTTGTTTCAAAATGTGACGTCCACCATTTGCAAAACTTACTCTCAAAAAAACGATTGCTTGCATGAAAGCACAACAGACTACTGAATATTGTTGACGTTATCAGATATGTTCAAAAGAGATACATTTTCGAGGATGTTCTGAGTTTTTTTGTTGTTTTATTAATATTTAGTACTGACCATCAGGTGACATTTCTTTTCCAAAAAAAACATACGTAATTTGGAACCAATTTGGAATTGAACCTTTCAAAAGCAAAAATTTTTTAATCAGCAATGCAACAAACATGCATTTACGCTTGTAAGTCACTTTTCCTGGTTTCTATTTAACAGACACCCGAAACCATTTCACCGAGACGACGTGAGATGTTACAAAGCAGACGGATAGAAGGTCACAGAAATAGTTAGGATAAAGTTCAGTTAATAGTGAAAGACCCCTACAGCTCTAACCTGCATCAGGGTCTGAGTCACAACTGTACACATTGTTCCAAAATCCTCACTCCGGTCAGGTGCTTGACTCAATGTTTACACCGCACTTCTCAGGCACGCTAAAATTGTACCAGTGTACGAAAACGTAATCCTCAGTGCATATTCCATGTATTTTTGTTTTTCATTCTCTTTTAATCAGAGATAGAGATTATGCCTTTTTCAGAGATCCATACGGTGGGTCTAAGCCATACTAATCTGATTATTGGCTGGACACAGCAGCACTCGGTGTAGATACTGAGTTTGATTGATTGAGCGTGGTGACGACGCACAAAGGAGTCTCAGAAGCCATAAGCAGCTTAGGTTGATAGATCTGAATATTAAGCCCAAAACAGTTTGTGAGATTGATTATAAAAGCGCAGTTGAGAAAAATAAATGAATAAAACTTTCAGACGTGGAGTCAACACAAGTTTGTTTATTTGAGTACTTATGTACTTATGTGGTCGACCGTCAGCGCTCACTTACTACATGGTTCGCTGAAGTCCGCCCGTGCTACTGTCTCCTTGCTGTAAAAACACCTCATGATGTGCTGTTTATGTTGCGTCCTTCATTTGACATCAACTGACACCACGGAGACACACACAGAGATCCCACTGTTACTCTGCCCAGTTTGAGGTCCCCTCTAGACCAATCGCACTCCACTATCATTGCCCGCCCTTGCTTTTCATTGGATCATGTTTACTCTCCCCCGAGAGTATCTTGTTACTCTTGTCTGATTGACAGTTGTAGTTGTCCGTCATTAGTTCTACTTAGGCTATCTGATAGAGATTTCGAGTTAGCTGAGAGGCCAACAATTGATACTCACTCATTTAGTTTAGTAGAGAAACTTCTGCCCCAAACATGGAAGTGTTATGAATGTTCAGCTGTGTCCAATCACAATGTTATAGAGTGATAATGTGATTAATGTCAAAAAGAGTTTTATAAGAGTAATTTATGCTTCAAAGCAAAGTCATACAAGCAGTGATTGATTGCTAAAAGCGTACAGTAATAATAATTCTTCTAATAACGTAATAGTTTTTGGTACCCATGACAAATTTCTTTTTTCCCTTGCCCTGGACCTCAGGGAGTTCAGAGCCCAAGGTCAGATACAGAACAGCAGCCGTGGAGCTGGTAGAGGTTCAGTGCCTTACTCAACCACAGTTCAGCCAGGCGGATGCTTGTCAACACAGGGGTTGAGATCCTGAACCCCTGAGACCCTGAACCCCTGAGACCCTGGTTAAAGGGCAGTCCTTCTTAAGACGGCGTTAGCACTAGACGGCGGTTACAAAACCAAAAGCCGCCTCTGCGAACAGCAGTTTCCCACAAACCCCTTCTGCGCGTCCCTGCGCTGAGGCCTTCATTGAGTACCTTCACAGGAGCCTGTTTCGGGCCTTCACCCGCCGCACAGCCCTGCCGCCCAATCTCAATCACTTCATACCATAGCGGTGGGTGGGTAGTGTGTGTACCATTTTCACCCTATAACATGGCTAAATACAGTAAGCCTGCACACACACACACACACACACACACACACACACCCTTGCTTATTTTAGATGCAATGTAGGGACATACTTGAGTCACCTATAACTTTAACCTCCAACAATAGTGCTTGGTAAGTAAGTAGTGAGTAAGGCAGGCAAGCGGCCAACTGCCAACCGCCGAAACTGCTTTTCTAATGAAACCATCCAAGTGATACAGGTGATCAGACTGAGTTACATAGCAGTGGATTGTGGGGCGGGTGGGAGTGATATTCCTGCTGGCAAACCACCAGGCTCTGTCCCCCGCAAGGTTACAACGGAACTTGGCTAGAATCCAAAAAGACTGCATTCTTGCTAAATTGGATGAATATAGGATCTCAGGTTTGGCCTACAGTGAGTGATACGTTCAGACCCATAGCGCTGCGTTTCAACACACTCCAGCACAGCTGAGTAGCCAAGGTTAAGACAGCAACAAACGATAGCCAAGTTTGAACATACAATGGACCGAACTGCATCCAGTCCAGGATCACGGCTGGTTGTCTAAACACCAGAGTATCAGTCATCGGTGTTTGTTTTTGTACACTGACCCGGATTGTGTTGGATTGAGCCAGTCGAATTAAAACAGACACAGCAGGCCAAACGGCACTCAGAGTTCGGTCGGCACCACCATGGCGAGAGACATTTAGTACATTTGCTGAGACACTCTTGGGCTGGATCATCATAATCACTCCTGTTTGATTGACAGGGTTGAAGTGGACTAGCATGAGTCCTACTTAGTATGGATAAGGAAATGGATACGTTTTGTAAATAGGCGAGGACACTAGCCAGTCATTAGAGCAACTACCCCACAACTGGCTCAATTCCCTAAACAGCCCCGTCTCCAGCAAGACAGAGAAGCCCTGCCTGCGAGTCAGAGCTTCAGCTAAATGACAAAAAAAAAAAAAAAGTAAACATAACCCAGACTTCACTATCTTTCGTATAGTTCTATACAGAAGCTTCTTACCTCAAAAACACAGTTTTATGAATGTTCAACTGTGGGTCCAATCATAACAATTAGACTGGTTTTACAAGGCAGATTTAATGTCAAAGAGCAGTAGCCTAGGTTACAAATCTTCAAAGCCAAGCGATGCCGGCAGGGATTAATGCAGAGGGGTACAGTAGTTTCAGGAACTTCAGATCATGTAGGTGGGTGTGTTGTGAACAGGAGCAGGCTGGTATTCCAGCATCACCGTTGAACATGGTTAAACAAGCGTGCAATTCTGTTTGCTAGAATAAATGCATGTCTGAGTCGGTAGCGCAACTATGCTCTTGTCTTCTTTTAACAAAACATATTTTTTTTGCCCAATTATAGTCATAGACAATTATCTCCTTGTTTTGCTGTATTTTTTGTCCATAATAGATTGAAAGTTAGTTAGCGACTAAATATGAAAACACCAAATATGAGAGGTAAGCACACTTTGCTACGCAGTCGTTACAGGTAAAGGTCTTTCAGATAAGACAGGTGCTGCTGACTCAACAACACAACACATGACCTCTAAAGTCAGCTGTCCCCATCGTCCCCCACCACCAACACCGCCAGCACCGTCTCGCAGGACTTCCAAGTTGTGGCAACGCAAGATTACCTCTAAGGTAACCTCAGAGTAATATTACACTTTGTTTTTGCAATAGTTCATCATTAACCAGTCATTAACACTCTTAATGTTGACCAAACCACATAACAGCACGCTTGCTCTTGGGTCATATTCTTATCAAGATGACAACTAATCTCACCGCAACAATAGTGGTTCGGTATATGCTCTTGCCCTTGTCCTTGCAAGCCAACAAACGTTTCTCAGTAGAAGAAAGACCGCTGAGAAACAATGAGTCCTATTGAGGCCTTGATCAAATGCATCCTGTTCATACAGGCTACAAGGTAGGGGGTCTTTCCCTTCAAATAAATCATAGTCTTATAGCCCTTCTATTCAATTGTCAGCCTCTCCTCTTTGAAGTCCTGAGGTAAATCCTTGGGAGAAACCCTGATCAAAAACCCGAAGACCACGGCTGAAATGAGGAATTTGAATGTGCTGGACACCAAAACGTTCTCCTAGATCATTTTTGGTTTTTTTGTGAAAGGGAACGACACTGGAAACCTCCAAGTAGTTGAGCTCCACACACAATTAGAACTGTGTGAACACAAGTGCATGCTGGGAAGTCTATACATGTTACCTTTCCGCATAGGGTGTGCTAGCTAGCGCCAAAGGCAATATCAAGGGCTGCCAAGTTCTCATATCCAAATAAACAGCCAAGGTGGTGGCCACGCCTACCAGGTTCGTGAAAACAGGGACACTGAAATTCCCTCATGTCCACATCAGTTATTGTTTCATCATTTCGATAGCTGAACAGGCATTGCCCCAAGATCTCATGAGTTTATGAGGCCATAACAGTGCTATTTGTTTGTCTTGGGGAAAATAAGATAACAATCACTCTCCTTGGGAAACAATGGAGTCTAGCTAGCGGGGGGCCAACTACGTGGAGCTGTAATCGTGCATACGAATCCCATGAAGCATAGGAAAAGGTATGCTTAGAAAACACAGGCCCTACCGTACCGACCAGGTTTCTACGTGGGTCTCCCGCTGGCAGTTAGGGGTCACGCAGCGAGTACGGACCGCTGACAAGACTCATCAAGACCAGATAAACCAGAAAATAGAGAGAGAGAGAGAGAGAGAGAGAAGCAGAAACTCGCTGAATGACCCAACTTGCGCTCATTCTTATGACTGAACAAGCAACGGGCCCAGAGGACTTCTCATAAGAGATTAGAGTCTGAGCTCCATTTACCCATTTACTACAGAGATCACCTAAGTTAAGCCACGTTGCTAAACGACTGTTGTGCCAGGCTAGGCGCTTACATGAGGAATTAACAGAGGCATGTAATCTAAAGCGTCTCCAGCACCAGGCAGCCAGGTTATATCGCAGGTTATCTAAAGTATTCCTTACTATGGCACACTAAGGGCTAGTTATTTTAAACCTTGGTTCAAACTTACATCTGTCTAAGATTTCTACATTCCTACAGCGTAGCATTGTGTAATTACTACTGTTTAATGTCCACAACCTGTAGGTACACACAACTAAACTTAGCAGTCTTGATTAAACATCCCATTACCACCATCGTCTGTTTCAAAGATGTATTAAAGCCCATCTTGTTTCTTATAGATCTAGATGACTTATGACTTGTGGTATACTCCTCTGGGAGACTCGGTTAAGCTGTTACCACAAACTCTCCTCAAATGCAAGAGTGGGTTTCTGTTTTGTTTTTTTAAGAGGTTATTATTTTTATTTTTTTAACTGTCATAGGAACTACAAGCGTACTAGTAAAATAACAAACTAATGAAGCTCGCAGGGAGTAAAACCCTGAGAAACATTCACAGTTTCCACTAAGCATAAAGTTACAGACGGATGCTTTAAAACGAGGTTCTAATTTGCAAGTTTTCCCTGGAATGTCAGAAAGAAAATAGAAAAAAAATAACTCTAGCCATACAAATAAATCATCTCTACGTTGACGCGCAGGGATGGCAGTTACGGTTTGGGGCTAATTTACTCTACCCAAGTGTCAATACCGTGCCATACCTTCTGCCATTAATTACGTAGCTCACACTAAAAAGGGTTTATTTTATTCACTGTGTAGTCCACACTACAGTCATTCTAGATCCATCCTATCGTCTCCATCTTGGGTTCCAGTTTCACCCTCCTGGCAGCCACCAAGACAGACCGAGCGCAAACTGACCGGCCAGCTTCTCACAGAAGCAGCAGGCTGAAACAGGCTGAGCTGTGTAATGTAAATAGTCAAATGATGGCGCAGGACATTGTGTGTTTATGTAACTGTCATAGGCGTTCAGGGGCCTCATTATAGAAACTTCCTAAGTCTGAAATCCTATCTTATCTCAGTTTAGGATGACATTTTGGATTTTTGGTATTACAGGAACATGCATTTAGGAACAAAATCAAATCTTATCTTAGGACAGGAATTTAGCTATTACAAAACCGTCCTAACTGAAGAATTTCCTAAGCTAGGAATCCTACGTTAGGATGGCATAGACCCTGTCCTGAATTCAAAATAACTGCCAAAAATGGTCTGTATGGGAATGAAGATGAATGAAGATGGATGAAAGATGAAGATGAAATATTATGATTGAAAGGCTTCTCAAACTGTATGATGACACTTTAAATTTCCTGGGCCATGTACTAATAGGTATATATCAACTATTCTATATAATAATAATAATAATAATAATAAATAATCAACTATATATACTATATAATGGTATATATTGACCATTATAGCAAGCTAGCTAGCCAGTGACAAGTGAAGTGAGACAGTCATTGATATTACACGTAGGATACAGGCAGTCTAGTGTACATCCTAAACACAGATACAGACATGACAGGACGAGTGCCGATTGAACCATCGACTTTACAGTTCTAGTTATGATTTCTTAAGTGAAGATAAGATACGAGGTCTGAGATAGGAGATAGGAGATAGGAGAGGACACAGTCATGAGTTTAGGAATTGCTTCTGTAACAGGAAGATAGGAAGGACAAGCAGTTAGGAACTTTTTCTGTAAAGAGGCGCCAGGATTGTATTAACGTAAGACAGAGTGACGCTTTAATGATCCCGAGGAGAAATTGGGTCATAAAAGCAACAAAGAATAGGATAAAGTATAGATAAAAATACTTATCGTGCCAATACAGAGCTCCTAAATGGCTTGAGAAGATTTTGACAGACTTGAAGGTTAACAGATGTTTGAAGTTTACAGATTACTGTAATCCATTGAAAGGTGTTGTCATATCTAGGGTGTAATGTGCTGTAGTGTGTTGTGGTATATTAAGTTTTGTAGCAGTATTGGGTCCATAGCTAATTTGCCGTAGGGAACAACAAAATATGACTTGGAAAGTAAGATATGATCCACACCTAAAAATCCATTTATGTAATAAATACAGAAGACCTAGAGGAATATACCCTGTCCTCTAATCTAAGGGTGTCAACCTTGAATCTGTCATGTTGAATCTGAGCCTAAAGGCTGGTTTATGCTTTTTAATTTAATTAAAAGTCTTGGCCCGGATATCCGTTATCCAGATATCTGCTGGCTACCAGAACTCCCAAAATATTGGACATTGTTCACAGAGGCGATTCGTCTTAAGACCGATTAGCCGATGGGTTCCGAGATTGGTCCTTGATTGACCAGTGCCACTATCCGAGGGAGAACGCTACTTATGCCTTAGAAATATACTTGTTTAAAATTCGCAACAGGAAGTGAACCCTGAGTGACATTTGGCGGAAATCCCGCCTCACTTCACCAGTCAACCAATCGTCGTCTCTATGGAATATGTGACCTTCCGGTCACAAACTATGCGCTTTTAATTTCCTGAGGTGAGCAACATCTCCTCTGCAACCTGGTCGACCTGGTCTGTGACCTTGAAACAGGCTGCGAACTCTACAGATTCCTCATAAGTATAAAACAGCCTTAATTTTACCAACAAACTTTGTGATAAATGGTGTCAATAATTTTGACAACCCCATTGCAAAAATATCGTAAAGGAATACAATCACAGAAAGTCTGCGTAGACAACATCTAATCTAGTACTGAGTCGTAGAGCTTGTTTTAGGATATTGAGTTGTTTCTTGAAAATCATTGAAACAAGTGTAACCGTGTTGGAAACAAGTGAAATGATCTCACTCCATTGGCAAAAATGTTGATTTGTTTTAAGATGTTAATAAGATTTTTATGACTGAATGTTATGACATGTTAAGAGCGTCATTCTTTTTACAGTGCAGAACGTACTAATATCCTTGTAAGAGGCAGCTTTGTACAAGCTGAATACAAAGACTATCAGCCTCTTTGAAGTCAAGTCAAGTTTATTTGTGTAAACCTTAAATCACATGAAGCCCTGAAGCGCTGGTCTTGTGCTCTTGCCCACATGTTCTAGAGTTCACTGGTTTAGAGGAAGCATAACAGAATGTTGACATTTTAAACAATTCTGGCTATTCTAGATATTTTAAAAGTGGAAAAAATGCATCTAGGTCATTCATTTGGTATTGAGTTTTACAAATTGTATTTGTCTTAAAACAAAAGGAAAATAGTCTGCCAACAGGATATGAAACATCCGCTTGTTTCCAATATAAGTCGACTTGCTCCAAGAGTTTTCTTGATTCTAGTGGAGTGATATTGACCTAACGAACCTCTATATTCTTAGCACACAACTAAATGACAACATAGATATTTTTGCAGTGTAACAATGTTAAATCAATGTTTAAAAAATACCTAGAACTTCCTGCACAATGATGTATTCCTTAATTGATTGTTCCTGTCTAACTAGCCAAGATACCCTACAATTAACCGAGACTGTTTGGATTGGGAATTTCTGGACTACTGAACTAGGTCACCTTGAATCTTGAAAGTAAGCTTTGAATGAGTCTGGGTTTGCACATTCATAACGGTTGAGGCCCGTGTAGCCAGCATAATATTGGTTGCATCTCTCTCCCATTCATTTGCACTTGGAGGCTGACACATGCTGTCAATCTTTCTAGGCCTGATGTTCCTAAATGAGAGGCCTGTAGGTCCTGTAGTGATTGTAAGCTGTTTTACAGTGTACTACATGGTCTTACTAAATATCTGCAACAGACACTGCAATGAAATCTCCTATTATGCCAAGAATAGTTTACAGTGGAAAAACGGCATAATGTGACATGGGTTATTTTTAAAGCCCGCCAGCTGACCAGCTGACCAGCTGACCAGCTGACCAGGAATGAAATATCCTCGGCTTGTGCCAAACCTGCTTACTGGCCTCCTCATCAAATCCCTGGATAATAATAGACTGCGATCTGATCAAATTGTCGCTCTGCGTAGCACTACTCGCTCGTTCTAGGAAACGACACAGATACGGTTAAAGGTTTTCAGTGACGCAACAGCGGCGTGATTCCTTCGCAGTGGAAGTCGTGGTGTGATGCTGTGTGCAGATGATGCGGTCCGGATGGAACCAGACAGATAATGCGTGGGGCCTGCAGAGCAGCCTGCTTCCAACATGCACGATTAGGCACAATCGTAGGTTTAGGACGCATGTCAAGCCCTGCAAGTACTGGGTCACATCATATTGTAGTTAACGCCGGTGCGCGTCACCTTGTAGTTTCCACTCGCCGAGTCCTTGAAAGCGGCGCACAATGTATTTAATTGTATCGAGTCAATTGCACGCCTGATTTTTTTTTTTTTTTTTTACATATTTACATTTAAGGCACCGTAAAGGATTATCTGTGCAAAGTGCTTTCTGAAAATGACTAAACGGGTTTTTTGAGGCAATTCTTGTGGGACACCAACTAATCCTCGTGTTATCTACGCAGGCTGCATCGCTGCAACGCCTTTCAATGGAAGCGGCAACATACTTGCATTAAATCGTATATTACCTTGGAGAATATAGACGCTGTGTGTCTCTCCCACAGTTGGTCCTTGTCGGTCGTTGACCTTGTCAGTGTTGCAGGAAGATGGCTCTATTGGATCTGTATTGTATTTGAATTCGCTTGCAGAGGAGCCGCTGTGTGACGTAGAGGGGGCGGGGCCAACCTGCCGGACTTCAGGGTCTGAGAGACGATGGTTTATACCCGGTGATCCCAAGCCGCTTCATTAAATGCATGCTTTTTTTAAATAGTATTTTAAGTTTTTAATGGTAATAATAATTCTTTTCTTTTTGTAATTTATTTGTACTTGTCATGTCTGTTTGCCTCCATGTTTTTGTCTGTTTTTTTCCTCTGTAAAGTTGTGTACTATAAAAGCGCTATATAAAACTGATGCATTATTATTATTATTATTATTATTAATAATAGTGCATCGATCACTGTCAGTTGAGGTTTTTGTCTGTATATACAACAGATATAGACAACATTGCACAAGTAGGTCATACTCTATTCAGAGGATTCATCTAAAGCCACATCCTGTCGTGAGACTCACTTGCCACATTTAAAGAACAAAGCAAAAGAATGCATAACTAGAATCCCTTATTGGGAGGATTAGCGGTGTGTGTGTGTGTGGGTGTGTGGGTGCGTGTGTTGTGACGGTTAGTCCACATTTGCAGAAGTTACCTGAGATCCCCTTTTCATTATAGCAGCTGATCGCACATCGTTCAGAGAGCATTGAATGGGGAGATTTCAATGATTCTGTTCATTTTACATTTACATTTAGTATTTACATTTACATTACATTTTAGTCATGTGGTTGTTACTTTTACCCAGTGTACCTTACAATACGTGCAACTGTGGAGCAGGTGTTAAATGTATGAAATACAGGCTGGAAACTAGTACAAAGGTTTAAAAAGTACAAGGACTGAATGAACTCCAATAACCTTATTCACAAACTCACCGAATTTGTAAAAATAAGTAAAATGATGAACCCTGCAACTTCCTCAGCACAGTTTGATCTCAAAGCGGTAGATTTCTGACCATTTGGTAAAATAGTCCACCATCACACTGGTGTACTGGTGTCCATCTGCACTGGGAGCTAGTTTCCCCACCAGATCCATAATTATCTTCAACATTTATCTGTTTTTCAAATGAATATTAGCTCAACCAAAGTGACAGCCTAGACATTAAACAGCTGTCTTTTGCGATATGGGCAATTTGCATATTGAGTTTGTAGGTGATTTTAACCTAACATTGCTTAAAAAGGAAACCGCAACTGTCTTTATATTTGATGTGGGCGGAGACAAGTATTTCCTGAGCAGGAATCCATTGAGTTTG
>OMKK01078862.1:6487-23814 GCA_900302305.1 Polymixia japonica
CCCCCGCCCCCCCCCCCCCCCCACTGTCGCACGGAGAGCAGCGATTCGCGCAGAGTTTGACAGCTCAGACTCACCAGGACTCCTCCTTCCAACACACACTATCACAACACGGGTTCCACACCAGGACTCCTCCTTCCAACACACACTATCACAACACGGGTTCCACACCAGGACTCCTCCTTCCAACACACACTATCACAACACGGGTTCCACACCAGGACTCCTCCTTCCAACACACACTATCACAACACGGGTTCCACGGCTCAGGAACACGTCTGAAGTATTGCATGAGTCACGGCAGATGTGGTAACTCGTACCACGGGCAACCACAGTCCCCCAAATTACAACAAACCGTAGATCATTTACATACAAATTAAATAATGAAAACACACCCAAGGGGCCATGGTTGTGCTGCCCAGTCTACTGAAAGACAAACAGAAGGGTTGATGTTTTTTTAGGGAGACAGAGCAGTTGGTCACTGGCGACATCTGCCGGTATTCGACTGGTATTGGCCATATATTTCTCGAAGAAAGAAAGAAAGAAAGAAAGAAAGAAAGAAAGAAAGAAAGAAAGAAAGAAAGAAAGAAGAGAATAGTATTTAAAGGAAAATACCGGTGCTTGTTTAAGGTTGTGCCAGTAATTAATAATAATAACTGCCTACGTTGCTCCTCTCCTGTACATTTGTATTGTGGTGTCTGCACACAGTCAGCATAGATGGAGATACAGTATCAGGGTTCGATTCCTACCTTCAGAAGAAGCCATTTGCTGCTATTTGTTTTTGTGCAGTATGAAAAAAATTGCCCAAACTACATAATCCATCACAGTAAAGATGAAGCCTTAAGTTATGTCAAAGTTGATCTGTTTTATTGTTATCACTGAATCCCCTGAAGAGATGCGCCTCCTGAAAAATTACTTTGTAACATCTAAATATCTTTTTCTTGGCCTTCATAGTAATTTTTAAATTCTCATAAAATACTGTAAAATTGATTTTAGCAAACCTTTACAATTTTTGTTGTGTGTTGTTGGTGTGATTCATTTATTTAATTTCATTGTTTGCCCAACTTTGGCCAAGAAGAATTGGTTTACTCCACTGAATTGCTACTGTACCACTAGACCTACTATTGTTACTATTTTTGTCATGCAATTTACTGCATCAAGTAAGTGGATCAGTAGATCTACTGGTAGAGAATTGGACTAACCAGTTCAACTGGCACCACTTGCATCCAGTTGAATCACATAGAAACCATTAGCACTTTAAATCAGTAGATCTGATGGGAATAAAATTTGGTCTCTCACATGTGAACTGGTACTAGCTGAATCTAGTTGAAGCTACTAGCAACTCATTAATTCCAGTAGAAATCAGTAGACTTGTTCAACTGGAATTTTCCCTAGGGGCTACCAATCAACATCATTTGCATGTAATGACACATTAATTTTTAGGCAGGACTGTCGGCTCTTGTCATTCAGGCTGCTGTGGTATTTGTTTTTAATTAATTCATGCTTGAAAACGTCTGCTTGCCAAGATACAGTGTGTTGCTCCAAAGATGGACATAATTCATTCAGTTGGTTTACTACAGTCTATATTTATCTATTCAGACAAATATTATGAGTAGTTTTGCATACTGACCTACTATAAATTATAGGCCTAACCCCTAAAATCCTAAAATTGCATGGGAGCCACTAATAAGTGGCTGACCTCCTAGACAATTTTGTGGTACCAACATGAACCAATAGAGGGTGCCAGGTAACAAATATAACAACATAACATGAGAACCTTATTGCTATATTTTGCTAATATTCAACAATAATCTTACAAGGAATATCAGATAATGTTTAACTCACATAAGTCACACTCTCCCCACCTTGAATTCAGCAAAACATGGTGAACATTTATTGTGTCATAAAAATGAGAAAAAGTCCCTTAGGAAAGCACCTTTTAACTGGAAATGTAATGTTAAGCGGGCAACTAGAAAGCTGTTCTTCCGATGAACTGAGACGACTGCAGGCCTCATCACTCTATCTGTAATCACGACCAAATGAAGAACAGAAAACAACTGTGACTTTGTGTCTCTATGTGCATGAAAAATGCTCTAGCGTGAATGCAACACTGTGTGCGACTATGAGTGCATAACTGAGTGCACGCATCTAGTTTAATAGTCAGATCTGACTTTGAAGACTGAATGAATTCACCCACTTCTTTAAAGACTCTACACCCATGTTCAGCTCAGAGTCTGCCAACTCTCAACATCAGGGCCATAGGACAGCTATCAAGTTCAAAGCCATTTGAACAGGTTGACCTCCTGACCGCCATCAACTTGACCATACCCAGGCACGACTTCTGAGCTTGTTATCAAGTTGTCCAAGCCGTCCTCTGATGGTCCCTCAGTTGGACAACCACCAGACCACTTTTTCAATGATTGTGCTGACATTAATTGGCCACTAGCACTTTGTCTCCAATCCCAATGCTGTTTCCTTTGGCCCTTTTGCTGTAGCCTTCAGCCTGGTGACCCTGCTCCCTGCTCCTGACACTTTCTCTCAGGACACTCTTGAAAGCCACATCAACAGGGAGGCGAGGAATTCGGCCAAACTTAAGGTAGAAAGGAGGGAAGCCAGTGGCTTCATGGGCAGTGCAGTTGTACATGAACTTTAGAGTGTGTAGCATCGGTGTCCAGTTCTGCTTGGCCCATGGTGACAGGGCCCAGATCATGTTGCCCAGTGTCTGGTTAAAGTGTTCAGTGGCGCCGTTACCCATTGGGCGGTATGCTGTTGTTTGTGACTTCTTAACATCAGAGGTCTGAGAGATGGCTGATGAGTTCTCTTTCAGTGGGACGCCAGTCCATTGAATTGGGTCATTACACGCACACACATTCACACCTACAGGCACTTTTTTTGAGTCTCGTTAACCTAGCCTGCAGGTCTTTGGTGGTGGGAGGGAACTGGGGAAACCCATGCTAACACAGGGAGAACATGCAAACTCCACGCAGACAGGACCTGACCTGGAACAGATACAAGATACGCTTGATATTGGTTTTATTTTTTACATTAATGGAGTAGCCACAGTAGACATTTAGGTTTCTCTAGGTTGGAGCAGGATAAACTGTGGAACTGAATGTTTATTGATTAATAGATTCAATTAGTTGGCTTAGCTGAAGGGCTTGCTTAAATCTTCACTCAATGTTCCCAGAGGTAGCAAAGTGGGTAGGTCCCCTGCTCTGTCTCTGCCCTACTTTAGTTCCTTCTCTACCTTCCTACTTTATTTACTACTTATTTATTAAAGAATAAGCTACATGCAAAAGGGTCAGTGTATTCCCAACTGGCCTTTAAAGAAAACACCTTGATCCATAAACTCGGGATGATGGAATATGCACTAACTGCGCAATATGTGAAAGCTTAACTAAAACCTCAAATGGCTGTTCCTGGTATTTTCAGAAAAAATATTTATTTATTTATTTTATTTATTTACAGTACACAATACCTTTTTTCACTTTTTTGGCAGGACTTGGGAAGCTCCTTATACAGTCAATGTTTAACACTATTTCTTAAGTTATAGTTTAATTAAGACAATTGTATATGTAATAAGGAAGTAAGGGTTATTCACTTTATTTTATGCTTTTAGTTTTTATTTACAATTTATGCTTGTATCATGTACAATCACTGACATTATATTTTATTATGGGATAGCATTAATTTTTTTACAATGTTTTTTAGGTAAAAAAATGAATTATTTAAGTGATAGCACATTGCGGAAGAATAAAAAAAACAAAACATGTTTATTCTGTTTTATTGTTTGCTACCTAACTGTGGAAGAAAGCTTAATTATGGGAATTGTAGAAAGTTAAGATGCTCATGGGAATTGTATTCATTGTAACCAAACCAGCTTAACTGACCTTCATACTTATCTATCTGTCTGGGTGCCTGAAACATGTTGTGTTCCAGGCCGCAACCCCAAAGCAAGCTGTATATAGGCTTGCTCCCTGTATTTATCTTTATCTTCTCTCCATGCTGGCATGAAATAAATGGTGTACTCATAGACAATTAAGGATTTGACTTGTTTTTTACTTTTAAAGATATTTGATAAGTTGATATTAGAAAGTTATTCAACTCAAAATATACATTCAGATTTATCTTGGAAATTAAAGTTAGTCTCTCAAACAGCAGTCATTCACTGTTTTCAAGGCTATGAAAGTACCTTTATTTTTACTAGGCATGCTTGTAATGTAGTGATCAAAGTATAACATAAAAGTTGTCTTTTTTCATCATCTTTCTTAGCTTTTGACAGCTTTTAAACAATCAACAATTATACGTTAATCAAGTGACTCTTAAGTAATTAAGATTTGTAAAATAAATGAAGTTTGTTTTGATAATATAAAATACCAAAATTAATTCTGTTACAAGTCATTGGTTAAATGACTTCATGTCAAAGTGAAACAAACATACAGTATTATAACATACACAAAATGTGTGTGTGGTGTGTGTGATTCTGGATTAGTCTGTGGTCATGTGTGCCTAGCAAAGCCCCGAAAATACCACACGTCTGTGCATGTGCCAAGACGTGGCCTGAGCAGGCGGAGGTGCAAGCGTAGTCTTTAGGCCAGGATATACTTCAGCAAAGGTACAAGTAAATGTCTGTATAGACGTGGAGAAGGGGTTTGCAGGTGCAGGGCCAACAGGTTCAACATCAGTCTCCCTACAAGCCGTAACACCTCTGAACTCCTAGCTCCCCTCAACCCCTTCATATTATTATTTAAAAAAAAAAATTAGATTCAATGGTACTAATTCACATAAAATCTCTTTAAATGTGCCATTCCTTCACCCTTTGCTCTTGCTCTTGCTCACACACACACACACACACACACACACACACACACAGTAAATGGACTACATTTATATAGTGCTTTATATAGTCTACTGACCACTCAAATCTCTTTACAACATATGTCTCACATTTGTTGTATTTGGAACCAGGAACCTTCCAATTACTAGATGACCTGCTCTACCTCCTGAGCCATGCCGCCCCATAATGTATAAAGAACCCTAAATCATAAGGCAAACATTCGTTTCACAACATGGCTACATTTTATTTATACTGAAAAACTTAAACGTTAACAGAAAATATATACTGAAATACACTTACAATAAACAAATTGTTCAAATTTAGTGGGATTTTCTCATATGCACTTTCACCAGCTCCGGCCGACTGAAGGCCATTTCACAGACGGAACAATTATGTGGCTTCTCTCCTGTGTGGGTCATCTGATGTCTTTTCAGAATCCCAGCGCTTTTGAAACACTTGTCACAGGTAGGGCATTTATACGGCTTCTCCCCAGTGTGCATTCTCATGTGTGCCGTAAGGTAATACGATTGAACGAACCCCTTTCCACATTCCTGACACTTGAACGGCCTCTCCCCAGTGTGATAGCGTGTGTGTATCTTCAGCTCCGAAGCCGACCTGAAACTCTTGCCGCACTCTTTGCATGAATAAGGCCTTTCCTGCGTGTGTGTCAAGTCGTGTCTAGTCAACGAGCTTGCGCTTCTGAACAGTTTACCGCAGTGTGAGCACGGGTACCGTACGCCGGTGTGTAGTTTAGCCACATGGAGGTCTAAGCTTCTCTTGAGCGCGTAGGCTTTTCCACAATGCTCGCAGGAAAAGCGCTTCTCCTCGGCGCTGCTGTGACAACATAGCCTGTGTATCCTCAGGGCCGCATTAGACTTGCAGGCCTTTCCACAGTCCCAGCAAAGGAACGGCGCCTCCTTCGTGTGGGTTCTGTCGTGTAGTCTGAGAGCGGACGCGTAGCTGAATGCTTTTGGACACTTTGGGCATTTAAACGGGAGGTCACCCGTGTGAACCCTCTCGTGCCTGATCAGACCTTTCAAGTCGGTGTAACTTCGTTCACAAAACGCGCAAGGGAACGGCCCGCTGAAACTGTGTACGTCCACATAATGCTGGTTAAGGTCTAAGAAGCCATTGAAACTCTCATCACACATCGTGCACGAACGGGGCTTGTGCCTCAGGTTGTGCGTTTTGAGTCTCGCCATGTCTGGGAATGATCTGTTGCACTTGGCACAGTAGAGTGGATTATCAGCGAGTCTGCATTTCCGATGTGTCTTGGTGAACTTGAAACTTTTCCTACATTCGTCTTGATTTAAGCTTTTGTCCCCCTGGTCAACAGACTCTGCTTCTGCGGCATCAATTTGCTTCACCTTGCATGCCATCATCATATGCCTCTTCAAAGCATTTTTGAACTTGAACCTCACCTCACAATTAGGACAGGAGTAGCAGGGAGCATCTGAATGTGATCTAATGCGACAATTCATGCTTCCCACTACTGCGGCTCCACAAAGATGATGTGCCTTTGAGCAGTTACTTTCATTTGTCTCTGTGGTTTCTGGTATATGAGAGTCCTTAAGTGTACAGTAATTACTGTCCTCCAATGTGGATTCAACAAACTCATCAAGACTTGGTTTGGTGTTTCTTCGTCCAGATGGTTTCTGGATTAATTTGCCATTTTTCTCTTGTCCATCATCCTCATCGGTGTGTAATGAGGAGAGTTCACAGCTTTGCCTCAAGCCTGCAATGCTCTTGTAACCTTTGTTACAACGAGGACACTCTTCTGAGTGACTCTCCATATCCTTTTCTGAGAGAGAAGGATGAGCAAGGTTCTTGCCACACAATTTGAATTCCCGAGGTCCCTTGCAAGTTTTCCCACCGGCCTCTGGTTCCTGTCCTTCACTTTTGTTTTCCGGGTGTATCGACACATCATCTTCATTCTGCAAAGGTGATTTGTTCTGCTCCACTGTGCTTGGGCTGTTGAATGGCAGCTGAACATTTGGCTTTGTGGCTGGAGGGACTCCCTCTCCAAAGGGACCTTGTTGCCGTTTAATCAGACATGCCTCTTCAAAAGGTCTCAACCTTTGTGTACACTGTAAAGTACTCTCACAGTTACCACAATGATAGGGTGCAATGAGTGGGGGTGCAATATGGGTCTTCATGTGGCCACTCATCTCTAAAGGTTGAGGTATGACATGACCACAAACTTCACACTGGTTAGGTTCTTCAGTTGTTTTGTCGTCAGGTGCCTTTTGTGATAAAGTCCTAGGTTGTGGTACAGCAATTCGACACACATTTAACTTGTGCCTCTTCAGGTCATATTGGAACTGAAAGAATTTCTTACACTGCAAGCACTGGAATGGCCGCTCCCCTGTGTGGGTCCTCTGATGCCTCCTCATATCGGATGCACGGCTGTATGTCTTACCACACGTAGGACAAGTCTTACTTGTTGATGAACCTCTGGGATTACTTTTGGACTCCTTTTTGGGTGTTAACATTAAAAAAGTTTTCATCTTCAGACCTCGGTTTTGTCTTGCTGGTCTTCGGGACCCAGTCACCGGTGGCTCAAGGGTTAGCACTTGCACAGCTGGTGCATAAAGTACAGGAGCTAGCATCACATTTGACATGCCAATGTTGTTCATTTGTTCATCAGTAGGTGTGCTGTTAAAGGCCTCACTCTCTTTTTCCATGCATGTTTCAATTTCTGTGGAGCTCTTTACTCTGCCTGTGGAATCATTGTCAGATATAGTTCTTTCTGATAGTTGAAGCTGCCCATCCTCTCTGGTAGTTGTCACTGTGTGCAAATATCCAATCTCAGCCTTGTTCTCTGTTGCTCCTATTCCCTCAACTGGAATTTCAACATTATAACCAACTTGAACCTCAACAGTACAGGGGGTTATATCCCTATTATTCCCATACAAAGATGCTACATTTACTCCATCACTATTTACAAACGATTGATTCTGAATACAGTTGGTTTCTGTCTCTCTCCTCTTGTCTCTTTCTTCAATCCCTATACTAGTACCTTCTGTGTCTTTTTTTAGTGTTGCGGTCTCCACTATCAGTTCTTTGCCAAATGAGTCCATGTAATCAGATAACACATTTGTTTCTGATACCGTCTCTTCCTGATCTGTCAGCATAGTTTCCATAGGTTGGAGACAGAGAGCTGCACAGATGCTGTCTCCGACTGTCAGATTATCTGAAAAATCAAAATACATAGAGACATCATCACTGGTGTCTACTGTAGCAATGTACACTGGTGTCTACTGCACCATCTTGTGAATCTCTAGCACCATTGTGTAGAATTACCCATCAGTCAATCTATAATTGATCATTTCAATGGGTGTATGATTTGTGTGTAGTTTACAGCTCTTCAGCACATATCATCAACCCTTTGAAGAATACTACATCATCTACTACATCATCATTATCATCACCAGTATGCTATGATCTGAGCAATTAACCACAAAAACATTAACAATTTAACATGTCATGATGTTGATGATGGTTACCATTGTCAGTGAGTTGGCTGAGGTCCTTTTGATATTCCAAGAAGGATTTAAGATCCTGAGGGTGAGGCAAGGACCCCACACATTCTGCCAGAACAGAGGGATTATCGCTGAGCATACAGCCCACCTGGTAATGAGAATGACAAACATATTTGGTTTCAGTACTGTAAATGGTTTTAGGTCCAAAACCTCTTCAATACATAATGTACTAATGTATTGTTGGTTACCTGCTGAAGATTTGGTACAGACAGTAACTTCTCAAACCGCAACAGGAATTTCTCCACAAGGATCTGCATAGCTTCATTATACTTGGGTCCAAATTTCACTGGGAAAACATTCTGAAATCAAGCAATTGATCTGTGTCAACTTAGGTTTAGCAGTCGTCAATAAAAAAAAAAATAGATATCTACAATGTCCACATCACAAACCCAGACACACTGACCTGGAAAAAGTGCTGCCTCTCATCTTGGTCTTTAATTAGGGTTTGAACAAGACCCAGGATGTTTGATCCAGACAACCCATCTCCTGTATTATTTGCCTGCAATACATCATATTACAATAGCCTATAAGCCTATGTAGCCACTTTATTGTAGTAATCATGCTGTATAAATGAGAAACGCACCTCTGTGTTCCATAATGAAGTGAGTGTCTGCATTCTGTCCAGGTGTGGCTGAATGGTCTTAAGGTCTATAGTTTGATCTGGGCGACATAACTCAAGTATCAGCTGAAACCAGAGGAAACAATTGATTTACTAGCAAGAATTTCACTCTTATATTAAGTACTGACACAGTGAGATCTAGTGCCATGGAGCTTACCACAGAACTACTGTATGTCTATTTTGAAATGCTTCAGTGTGTAATTTTTCTGATACAGTATGTCCTACCTGTGCTCGAAGGCTGAGACTCAGCAAGGACCTCTGTCTGTGATTAAGAACCTCAGGAACAATCTGTGTGACCATTGTAACAAAGTCATCCAGCAGCCCATAGTTAGTCACAACTTTATGCTGGATAGTCTGCCAAATTGCTGCCGAGATCAGCCGAAGTGGAGGAACCAGGAGACGCAGACAGGAGAGAGGAAGAGTGGGATCTGAAAAACAGAAGCAATGACATTTAGGGAGTATGATTTATTTGGATATTACAGGCTAAAATAAATTAGTAAGGAGACTAATGTAATGGTAAGTGTTCATGTTTGTCAATAAGATAATAATGGTAGGCAATAGGTAGGTAGTTTGTAATAAGAGAGGGGGTTAGGTGATGGTAAAGAGGGAGATGTTGGATTAGACACACTGGTCACACTGGAACGCAACAGGCCTGCGCTAAACATACACAATGCAAATACCAAATACCACGCATTCAAAAGCTAGGGAAACCAGACTACACAACAGATTTTCGAGCGTGTGCTCCCTTTGTTAAATATATTTCTAAGTTAATAAAAGTAAATAAAATAGCAAATGCTATTTCATCGTCAAGATCATGTAGTACAGTTTTTAGAGTGTATGGAACGAGGCCATAGCGGATCTCACGTCACATGACAGTTTGGCAAAGAAAACAGTAAAAAAAATACCACCAAAATTGGATGCTACCTTTCCTCACAGAAACCTGTTGCATATTTCAGCTTCAACGGAGTTACGTTTTCTGTTCACAGCAAAGAATGACAAGGCGATGCAGCTCGAGTAAAAGCCAAGAAGCGGAGTATTTACATGGAGTTCCGGATACATTTAGCAGCAACACAGGAAGTACAGAACGAACACGGAAGTCATTTCATTGTCATAAACATCCATGATCAAAAGTTGTAATAATGGGCAGACCGGCTGGTTAGATACAAATGAGTTAGGCTAAATGATTTGCTCAACGGATTAAGATGTCGAGTAAATAGAACAGGGATTCCTAAAATCCACCGCACCCCAGGTTTGTTTATTTATTGCATTTGGAGCTGGAGACAATTGGATACTATTACCTCTATCATCTAATGTTCCACCTTACCTCTCTGCCTGCATTCGCCTGGCAAGTCAGTCACCCTCTGACATCTTTTCCACAAACCAGCTGGCTTACTATTCCACTGAGTTGTTGTCCATATGTGTCATCTACAGCTAAGGACATTGCTTTTTGTAGCCTGGGTGATTGGCTACATCGCCTTTCTGCATTCCATAAGAAGAATGTGGACGGGGAAGTATGTGCGCAGTCCACTCGCCCGTTCACTTTTCATGAACATGGTGACCGAGAGCGAAGCGGCTGGGATTGAGACACAAGAGGTATGTGTTACGTTTAGTGACTACTAACTAACTGGCTGACTTTGCGTGGTCAGATTTGCCCTAGAAGCTGTCCCGATGGCAGAGCGTTTTTAGACCAACTAACGCTGCATTCACGAAAACTCTGGAGACTCCAGTTGTGCTTCTAAAGGTGCTTTAAACTCTTTGAGTCGTAAGTATTTCTCTTTGTAGATGCCATTCTTTCCCCCATAAAAAGAATATGTATGGTGGCCCACCACACAGTCTCAGCATTAATTATTTGTAAATAGAGTTCCCAAAATGAGACAATAACTACATCAGTGTTTCTTATCTTGGCGTTATAGCCTTGTCCACTGTTGGACTGCCTATTTTGCCATGCCTGGCTTGCCACCACTACAAATAACCTCAGAAACCGTGAGAAACACTGCATGTATATTCCATATTCCATTTCCAAATGTAAATGTGTTCTCCAGTTTTTTCTTCTCTCCCCTCTCTTTAGTGGTACCGTTGTTCTCCTGACTTGCTCGGAGAAATGGTGCAGCCCTTGTTTGTCCAGAGTCACTTGGACTCAGACACTCAGGCTTTTCTCAGGCGGAGTGGAGAGAAGTCTGGCTGGCTGTTCACACAGTTCTACCACTCTTTTGTATCAACAGTCCTCAGCCCTCTGGTCTCGCGCACCTCCATCAATGGGTAAATATGCAGATAATCTGTCTCTGTGTTTCCCTCTGTCTTTGGTACTATATCTCCTTCATGTACCTAGCTCTGACTTGCTCTCCAATTGGTCCCAGGTTTCTAGGTCGTGGCTCTATGTTTGTTTTCTCTGCGGACCAGTTCCAGCGACTACTGCACATCACCCCAGAGTGGCGGGCAGAGAGACTCCTGGACCTAGGAGCTGGGGACGGAGGTGTCACAGAGGTGATGGGAGCACATTTCAGAGAGGTCTATGCCACTGAGGTGTCGCTACCCATGAGATGGCATCTCCAGAGGAGGAATTATAAGTGAGTTACACTGCCGGGTTCACAACAGTGACCTTTTTTTTCCGACAGCATGGTAATTGTTAAGGATGGCTTGCCTTAGGGCAAGGCTCTAACCAGAGCACATACCCTTGCACCATTATTGAAGGGAGATCAAAGTGTACGCATCTCACTGTCTTACTGTTTGTTTCTCTCACTCTCCCCTCTCTGTGCACACCTGTCTTACTCAGACTGCTTGGTTTGGATGAGTGGGAGCAAATGGGATTCAAGTATGATCTGATCAGCTGTCTGAACCTCTTGGACCGCTGTGATAATCCCCTGGACCTCCTCAGGGGCATCAGACGCTCGCTAGTTCCCGGCACAGGAAGAGTCATCCTGGCTGTGGTGCTTCCATTCCAGCCCTACGTGGAGATAGGTCAGTCGGGAATCTTTACTTTTTTTTTTTCTTGTTGGTTGGATTATTCTAATATTTAGTATGTGGAAGCTATTCAGGTGCCTCTTATGCCTAGGGATATGATAACATTTATCAGAAAAAAAATATGACCTAATGTTTTACACATTATCTTATGTTTTACACACTACATTTCATTCTCCTTTTATAGCATGCTTGTGTTATGGCCCAAATGTAAATGGTTTGTATGTGTCTGTTCCCAGGAGGGAGATGGCAACGTCCTAAGGAACACCTGCGAGTGAAGGGGAAGACATGGGAGGAGCAAGTGACAATTCTGTCCAATGAGGTGTTCCAAGGGGTGGGGTTTGAGGTAGAAGCTGTGACTCGGTTGCCATACCTCTGTGAAGGGGACATGTATAAAGATTACTATGTACTTGATGATGCAGTATTTGTTCTCAAGGCTTTAGATGACTGAGCTTGTCCATGACAGGATCACATTTGGTTATATTTAATGAACAACAAATTAACTGAAGGTCCAAGGCCCAGGTTTTGCCAATTGTAATGTGTGTTACAGCTGTTGCTCCTTGAAGACTCATAATGCATTTTTTTTATTACTTTTGTTCTGTATATATTGCAATAATGATTTGTTTTAAGCAAACTGGTCAATCAGGTTTGAAGCTCAGGTAGCTCCTACATTTACCAGCCATCTTGTGTGACAGTGATACCTCTACATTTTAAGCAAAAAATAAAAATAAATCTGTATGGTGGTTAGCTATGAAATGTTACATCAACTCGGAAAAACTGTAAAGATGAATAATACATATCACTGTGGAACGGGGGTCTGTTTTGTGAAGGGTATTGTTTGTCGCAAGTGTTTGTCAGTGGTGCGGTACATGATTTTTCAACTGTATATATACTGTACTATCAATGGAAAAAAGCTCAGAATTCCTACTTGCATCATTCCTGTGTTTATCATAGATTTATCACAGGATAAATGTATGCACACTTTAAATTGGGCTCATTGTATTTAATGTTGCAAATACTAGATTGCCATACTTGATATTAATGACATAAAAGCAATATGAGGCCTTTTAAGCCAATATCATGCATCTAGGATGCTACTGCACAAATGAATTTAAAAGGGTGCCACATTTATTGTATTATTTGTATCGGAAGAGTATATCTAATTCAAGAACAAATAAATCATTTTGTTCTGTTTTTCGTGGTCTCTGCTTGATCAAGCCGTGAAGCGATCAATCGAAACGATCTGAGACGATCGTCTTTAAATTCCAATCAACCAGAGCAATTCGCCGGACGTTTTAGATCATAATGACTGACGAGCGTTTCTCATTCGCGGAGGCAGCGAGAGTTTCCCGTCTTGCATTGGGTGCTGCGGTCGTTGGCCACGTCCCCAGGCCACGTCAAGCATTACTCGCCATTTTCCACATCTATGCCCAGAATTGACTATTCCTGTGTCAGATAGTCACTAAACAGCGTTAGACCATAGCTTGGTCGTTAGAGGAAGCCAAACGGCGGTTTTTTGAAAGACTGAAATAGGTTTTGCTTCTGCTTAAGCAAGCACCTGCATTTTTGCACAAACATGAATATTTTCAGACTAACCGGCGATCTCTCCCATCTAGCAGCCATCATCATCCTGCTGCTAAAAATATGGAAAACCAGGTCCTGTGCTGGTGAGTATCCACATAATTTGCACAACCTATTGTTTGTCATGTATGTGTCACGTTATGTAAGACTATACGTTTAATTTAACCAGCCAGCTAAAGTCAGCTGTTGTGAACGCACTGCCCATGCTAGCCTGTTAGCTGTTAGCTGTTAGCTCTCCCGACTAGCTAACGAGTAACGTTAGCTGCTCAGCAAGCTTGCCTTGTCATCAAATCACAAGAATAATTGCTACTGCTTTTACTGCTAGTATAGGCTACTACCACGCAAAACAAGGCAAATCCTCTCATGCAATGTGGGTTTTTACCCCCAGATGCCCAGAAGGTGTCTGCATTGCTAAGTTAAAGCAGCCTTGTTGCTGGCCGTAACCGTGCAATGGGCCCTGTCCTACCTGCCTCTCCGCACACTAGGCAGGGACACCGGGGTGACACTTTTTGGTTTGGATTGGCGTGGTATCTTGAGCCTCATTATCTCCAAAATGGGGGGAAACTGTAAGCAAACTTCACATGTTGACTTACAATTCGCCAGGTGTGGCCTCTGACGTGGCATCCCTGTCACTCAACTAGTAAATATAACTGTCAGTAGTTCACAGTTGCAGATGCAATGTCTTATGTCTTTGCACTTGTACTGTAGGGTGGTAAGGGAAGCACTACACTACAGTGCAATACCTTGCTGTGTGCAATACCTTGCAGAGTTTCCTAGGGGTCAAAGGATAGTGCAGTATCAGCAGCCGGGCATTGCAGGATAGGCCGTCACCTGAGCTATATCATTAATGGTGTTTACTAAAGGTTAAGTCAGAGTCCTGTGCAGCATATCTCCAGGATATTAATCGTGAACCCAATTATATTTTACTACAACTAATGTTAGTCATTAGTCATCAGTGTTTGCTGCTCCACATTCTGAGCTGTCACCTGAAACCTCTTGTACATCTGAAATGCCAATTACTGATCAGTGCGACTATTTTAGCATCTTATTTGCTTATGAATAAATTCACCCTATCTAAAATGAAAAAAAAGAGCACATGTGCAACTTGTGGTCATTGAGAGGCAAATTCAGGTTACAAATTCAGGTATCCTCTATACCTGGCTGCTGTCAAATTATGTCACAGTGTGCAGCACTTGAGAAAATAATTTTTCTTCACACATTTTCTGTTCTTCACTATGCACTGTTTAATTAATTAAAGGAAGTAAGAGCTCCATTACTGTCAAAAATAAATTTCTTTACACCTTAGCAGCTCTTATTTGAAAACTTCTGGATTCTTTGTTGCGCTTAGTTTGCATGCACTGCTGTGATACAGGGTTTTGTACTATATAGGTAAATGGTTTCATGGTTATAATAAAACATACTCTGACACATAAAGCACATTGCTGTATAAGCACTGGTACTATGTATGTAATATGTTAGAAGCTATGTTTGCAAACAGCTCAGTTGCAAACCTTTACTCATTAGCTTAACTAGCAAGGGGTAGTCACCAGACAGCCCTGATCGTCCATCAATATTAGCCGGATTTGTTGTCATATTAATTGGTAGGCATCAGCTTTTGCCATCTGCTTTGCAATGTTAGTCTTGGCCAGAGATAATATGCTAAAAGTGAACTAGGACTGCAGACTTATAAGCTACTATACAATGTATTGTACATCAGCTGTCTGCAGGGTGAGTGAATGGAGATCTATCAAAGTAGGATGTGGGGATTAAATGGCCAGAAGTTGAAATAACCTTTCTGATGGTAAAATTGGTGTCAGAAGGTCTGTATGACAAATGCATCCCACGGTCTGTCTCTGCACAGGTATTTCTGGGAAGAGTCAGATCCTTTTTGCCTTGGTGTTCACAACTCGCTACCTGGACCTACTCACTTCCTTCATTTCCCTCTACAACACCACCATGAAGGTGAGACACACACAGACACACACCTCTTGACTACATCCCGAGGCACCTCCTTTAAGAACCTCTTTCCCCTGTTTGTGCAAGCACTAAACACACAATGCTTAGACCATACTGGTGGTCGACACACCTTTGTTGACCAAAGGATTATGTGGGGCAGGAAGGTGTAACAGGTCTGGGTGTCATCTAAATTGATATTTAATCTCAATCACATAGCTGCTTAAGTTTTGTACCCCAAAACGCATGCGGACCAGTGAATTTTCACCAAGTCGTGGCAACGGGTACAACATCACTGGCGGATATCCTGTGTTTCAGGTCATCTACATTGGATGTGCGTATGCCACCGTGTACCTGATCTATGTGAAGTTTAAGGCTACATATGATGGGAACCACGACACATTCAGAGTGGAGTTCCTGGTCGTCCCTGTTGGAGGCCTGGCTTTCCTTGTGAACCACGACTTCTCTCCCCTGGAGGTAAGGAACTCAGCTCGAACACACATCTCCTCTTTGCCTTGAGCTCAGATATCTTTGTCAGAGATGGAAAAACGTTCACTTGCTTGCTAGGCTAATTATGCACGTGCGTTTCTTCTTAAATTCATTTTGATTGATTAATTAATTAAGTATTGCCAGTGGATTATTTAGTTGTTTACATGTCAGTTCTGATGTTCTTATACTCCCTCACATCTCTCATACAACTGCCTTGCATTCAAACTCCTGTCACTTCCTTCCCTTTTGCCCAGATCCTGTGGACATTCTCCATCTACTTGGAGTCGGTGTCCATCTTGCCCCAGCTTTTTATGATAAGCAAGACCGGTGAGGCCGAGACCATCACCACCCACTACCTGTTCTTCCTGGGACTCTACAGAGCCCTCTACCTCATCAACTGGATATGGCGCTTCTACTTTGAGGGATTCTTTGACATGATTGCCATCGTCGCCGGGGTGGTGCAGACCATCCTGTACTGTGACTTCTTCTATTTGTATGTAACGAAAGGTGAGTTTGGGCTGCAGTTCCCTTCACTATTACGAAAAGGCAGTAGTGGTTTTGTTTTACCTGTAACAACAAGTGCTGTTTGGGAGTTTTAGAGCAGACGGGCTCAACAGGTTTACCTATAAAATACAGCACCACTTTCCATACCCTGCTGCTCATTTTCAAGTCCTTCTACAAACAAGCTCATTCTACTTCTCTGATGTGCTAAGAACAGGCCTCAACATTGCTCATGCAGGGCTTTGCATCATGCGGGATCTGGCCTTTTAATATAGATGCCCCTGCACGTGGAGAACCAGCAAACCCTATTCAAGGACAGAAACAGTGAGAGATGTCTGATAAACGATTAAAAAGCTAGTGGAAGAAAAACATCAGTCTTATCCCTGTCCACTAAAGACAGTGAATGCTTTTACTTATCTTTTTGTTGACAAGTTAATCTGTACTTGGGTCAATCTTATTTTTAGTTTGGAAGTAAAGAGCAGTCCAAAAGTCTGTTTGAAATATATCAGCGTCATTAAAGCTGTTGCTGTATGAGCTTTGACCCCAAGTGGCGTCAGAATGGATATCGCAGCATTTGCAGTGTTATTCTCTGACCTAGTCTCTGTTGGCTTGGAACATAGACAATAAATGTTAACCAACTTCCGCTGTGCATTTGATTAGCAACGTACAAGGCTTCAAAACCCATCGTTTATTTGCTTGGTATTAAGCTTTTAGTCATACGGACTGTTGTGAAGGTGGGAGTTAAACATGAATATGCCCTCTCTGTATTTCAGTCCTGAAAGGAAAGAAGCTGAGTCTGCCAGCCTAAGTGCCAAAGAGAGAGTGTTTTGGCAGACTCTACGAGGGGGAA
>OMKK01078865.1:17986-28223 GCA_900302305.1 Polymixia japonica
TCGCTTGCGCACACACACACACACACACACACACACACACACACACACACACACACTTCAAAGCACAAACAAACGTGTGAAAGAGAACTGCACCAGAATACAAATCAGTTATCTTGGAAAATGTTCGAGTGTGCTGTTAATTAGAAACACAGTTCAAAATGTACTTTTTTTTTTTTTTTTTTTAAATCTTCGTCCTTCGTATTTTATTCTCTTTGAAGGTTACAGGGTTGTTTTTCTAGATACTGACCCAGTGCACACTTCCTGTCACCTAGATAAAACCTTATACTTTTCCAAGCCACGGCATAATGTAGACCCGTTTCTGTGCTATAAAGTATAGCTGTCACTTGTAATTGATGTGAATCTCCTCAGATGTCCTCATGGACTGAGGGCTCTAATGAGCCTTTCCTCCCTCTCTCTCACTCTGTCTCTCTCTCGCTCCCCCTCTCTCTTCCTGTGTCTCTCTTTCCCTCTCTTTTTCTCTCTCCCCTCTGTGTCTGTGTGTGTGTGTGTGTGTGTGTGTGTGCGCGCGCGCGCGCGTGCATTCATGTGCGCTAGCGTGTTTTGTAGGCAAGAGAGGGAGAAGATTGAGAAAGAAAGAGAGAGAGAAAGAGAGACAGAGAGAGAGCGAGACAGAGAGAGAGAGAGAGAGAGACAGAGAGAGAGCGAGACAGAGAGAGAGAACGAGACAGAGAGAGAGAGAGAGAGAGAGACAGAGAGGGGAGAACAAGATGAGGAAGGCCTCAGCACAGATGGCTGTGGGAGACAGATGTCTCTGGTGTGTCATTCAGGGTAGTCCCTGCCAGCTCCCAAACGCTAACAGTAGCATGCCTAGCGAATGCGCTACCTCAGAACGGGTTGCTAGATTTAGGAAAGCAGATGCTAAAATGGCGTTTGCATGCTCAGGGATGTGACCAGGAGCACAACGAGGCAGGAAGGCAGCCATCCCTCATTAGAATTGGAGTTCTGCACCCAACCACCCTACCCACAATGCCCCTCTCCAAACAAAAACACAATTCTGAAAAAGACTGAAAAATGACTCTGCTGCTGGTGCCTTTGTCGTACGTTGGTGTTTTGCTGTTTATATATGTGTCTGCGTGTTTGAAAATTATGTATACGGGCTCTAAGTGCTGTGTGTTTGTTGTGTAGTATCCCCCGTTGCTTGGCTTTCCTGTGCGCTGACGGATGGCCTCAGTCACGGAGAGTAGGAGCCCCCATGATCAGTTATCTGGCACAGTGTCCGTCTGCGCACACATTACAACATATTTGAAATGAAATGAGGCATAATTAATAGGCCCCCAAAGCCCGGGCGGTGTTGCGGCCCCCCGCGCTCCCGCACGCCCTGGTCCGGGGGGTTCGTCCAACAACCCACCGCCTCCTGCACTGCTCCGCCCGGGTCTGCGAGACGCGCTGCAAATGCAATTATCTGCCATTTTTATTATACTCGTCGTTATTTGGGTCTCTTATGTGAGAGCGCGCGCCTGCTCCTTCCTCATTTTCCCTCTCTCTCTCTCTCTCTCTCTGTACTCCTCCCCCCGGGCCCTTCCTCTCTCTCTCTCTCTCTCTCCCAGTTTATCTCTCTCTCCCTTTCTCTCTTTTCCTCTCTCTCTCTCTCTCCCTGTTTATCTCTCTCTCTCTCCCCTTCTCTTTTTTCCTCTCTCTCTCCCTTTCTCTCTCTCTCTCTCTCTCCCCCTTTCTCTTTTCCTCTCTCTCTCCCAGTTTATCTCTCTCTCTCCCTTTCTCTCTTTCTCTCTTTTCCTCTCTCTCTCCCTTTTTCTCTCCTCCTTTCTCTTTTCCTCTCTCTCTCTCTCTCTCTCTCTCTCTCTCCCTCCATAGGGGAGGAATTAACTTTACATTTACACTCTCACGTATTCATGGGAACTGTGATGCACAGCGATTGAATTTCATGAACAACCCCATTGTGCCACTCCATAAGCTTTTTTTCTTTGTATGTTTGAAAAATATTTGCTGATTTCCCCTTTGTAGGCCTTTTCCAGGCTCAGGCTGCAGGCATGTTGCAGCATACAGTGTTTAGCCATTGATTTTGAAGGACAGGGTAATTTGATTTGGGAGATACATTGTTGGTGGTCTCCGCATCCAGAAGTAATTACGACTAGCTGACAGCCACCTAGAGGGATGAAGCAATGTGCTTTTTTTAGTCAACTATTCAATAGCCTTCGCTCATATTAGTGATGCACAGAGGCAATATCCGCAGAGCTCGCCACCAGGAAAAGCCTTAATGTTGTGTTTAACGCCCCAACGCAAGGTTAAAGTCCTGTTTACGGTGCGGAGAGAGGCCCGTTTTGTTCAATTTCAGTTCAACAGCTTTCCTTTGCATTTGACAGTTCAAAGAGAGTTAGTCCTTGGAAAAGTTAGAGGGCATAAATTATCGATGAAAGAACCATCAGGTCGGTCTATGAGTAAGGCTTGCTCGCAGGTCGGTAATGGACTCTCACCCGAGCTCTGCTTCCACGCCGAGTACTCAGCGTATATCAGCGTGGACGCTGAGGTCAACGTGGTTCACGTGGATCACATTGACCGCTCTACAGAGGAACGTTAGAGAGCGGAGATGGGGCGAACTAGTTTCGAGATATTGTGAAGCGTCTTTCTGCGATGGTAAAATTGCGCCTGGTTCAATGGAAATTCAAAATTTCAAGCTGCGTCCGTCCTTGCTGCCTTGCGATACCGGCAGTCCTGAGCAAATGAAAATGAGTAAAGCAATTTCAAACATGCCCTTGTGCCTGTAGCATGCTTGTGTTTTATGAAAGAAGTGCTGACTCATTTATCCGTTTATCATTATGACAGTTACTGGAACTGGAAGTTCAAATGAGAACTGTTGTCCAATAAATCTGTTCAGGCAGGTCCCTGATGTCTCTTGGTTGATGTTTTCAAGATGGCCGACTGTAAACAAACAAACCCGCCGTTACCTGTCGGGGTGCCGGGACATCTTTCTTTTTAGAGGGTTATCTTTTCCCAGTGGATTTGATTCAATGTCACCAACTTACTGGGCCAGTATTGTTGTCAGCAGTGCTATCTGACAGTGAACAGTGATTCTGAATGATTCTTTGCTGAGGTATTCTCTCCGAGACGGTATGCTATTTGTTTAACAGATAATGGCACTGTAGACGGCCTTTATGTTTGATCGTGCATCTTCTAGCCTCTCTCAGAACGTGACATTTACCAGAATCTAGTTGTGTAGTGGAGTGAATGGAGTGCTTGTTAGCAGCTTGTGTGTGTGTGTGTGTGTGTGTGTGTGTGTGTGTGTCTGTCTTTGTTCCTGTGCATGTGTGTATATCTATGTGTGACGGCTCAGACGGCTGAGCACACACACACACACACACACACATAAACACAGACCTCAAAGGCAAAGAACATTCACACATAATCATAAATGGTAAGAATTGTGGAAATGGAAATATTCTAGCCCATTATGGTCCCACAAAGGCCACTTTTATCCTCCCAGAATTCCAACTCGCAACTTTGAACCAACCATTAATTCATAAGACCGCTTCATTTTCATTCCCTTGGAGTTGAATTCATTCAGTCAACGTCAGTGCTCAAAAAAAGGAATCAATAATGCGAACTAATCCACAGATTACACAGAGCTTTGAACGATTTTCTGTACATGAATTAGTTTTAGTGTAAAGACTTGCATTGACTTATGCTTGAATTGAAGTAAACAGCCTGTGAAATTCTGCACATGTGAGGGGTTTGAACAAGGGAAAAGAGGAACTGCCAATGTAGCCTGTCACAATCTATGAGGGATCACTATTCAGGGTTTCCCACTAATAGGCTTTTTTTTTGTGGCCACGCGCGAAACAGTATAAAACTGACCGCCGCAAATTGAAAATTAAACCGTCATTTAAAATAGGCAAATTCCTGTTATTCCTGCGCGGCAATGAACCGGCATAAATAACTGGCGCGATCACGCTGGCTACAGAAAGCCCCCCCGTCCTGTCCCGTGCTGTAATCGCCCTTGAACACGCGCGCACTGCCGGAGAGAGCGAGACGTCAAGCGAACCGCGTCGAGTGAAAACCACATGTCCAAGCTGATGAACAACGCCCTTCTTACACTCGGTGCCCAAAGTCTGCTCCCCTTTCACGTCGGACGCGAGCGCGCTCTGAGCCGAGCTGCAGCTTCTCGTGGGGAATTTAACCGTTTTCCCTATTCACAATGTGTATGAGATACTAGTACAACCTACGTGATCAAATGATGGAGAGCGGATCGACATATTATGAAGTGTAACTCCGGGGGACACTGGTACTCGTTCTTGCTTTTTACCAGTTACGTTTGGTCGATTGCTTTGACCGGACCGCTTCTAGCACATGTGCAACAAGTCAAAGCCGTTCAACCGTGGAAGCCGTTCAAGCAAGGGTCACTTCATTCATTTACAGCAACGTGGCTTGTACAGGGAAAAGGAGGAATACTTTCATGGGGCCCAGAGCTCGAGGGGGGCCCCAACACAGCGCCAGGAGCTCCGAAGCTTTGTTCATTGGATTGGGATTCTGATTCCTAAATAAATATTCAAATAGTTTGTTTTTCCCTCCAAAAAACCCCCCAAAAAACCAGACTGTAATTAGTTACTTACTGGATGTTTGTCTATATGTGTTTTTCTATACTGTTTGAGCTCTGAAAAGCCTGGCAGTTTATCCAGTGTACAGCCTATAGAAAGGGATGTGCTGCCAGCGCCGCTCAGTCTTCCACATGACTCGTCTCCACATTCTCTACATCGTTGCCCAAAGCCGGAGGTGAAGTTACAGGAAGACGTCCAAGAAGTCACCGCGTGGAAACGCTCGAACGTTACCGCTGATAATCCAAAAAAAACAAATGCCAAATACACTGTCAGCAGAAATTGACCGTACCGCGCTGGCACTACGAATCTGACAAAACCACTTTTAAAGTAGCCTGTATCATTGTCAGACCAATAGCAACATTAGGAACGGAGGAAGCTTCGAAGTTTAAAAAAAATGGCATTCGGTCCAGCCCTAGTGATACTAAGTTTGTTGTACTACTACTGTGCTGACTGCTGAGTCTCAACAGACAGGTGGCCCCAGTGTCACATGAAGCCTCAGCAGGGAACCCAGAATTCCTTGCACTGCTCCTGATTCCAAACTCACCGAAGCCACTGTAATAAAAAAATAAAAATAAAAAGACGATTTACTTTGACTTCAAAGGTTTACATCAGAAGAGGAGACAATTTGAAGTTTCTAATTGGGATGAGATAAAAAAAAAAAGAAAGAAAGAAAGAGAAAATAGATAGTGTTCTCCGTGTCTGCGGCGCTCGGTATTGGTGTCAGCGCCGGTTCTGTGTGGATTACCGCTGGAAGCCTTCAGATGTGTCTCGCCGACCACAGTCGACAGGATTACTGTAGGGATTATGCGCCTGGTGCTCTGTACCTCTGCTGCGCGGCACCGTGTCCTCATTCTCCGCCGTTCTCTACCAGCCCTCCGCAGCCACCAAACACAAACACACACCTACGCTTAGGGAGGAAAGAAGGGCACGGTCACCGAAACAACATTCATCACTGAGGGAGAACCTATGCATAAAAGTATATCTAGTATATCTCTTGAGTGGGATGACGGCTCCGCACTTCACGCTCGGCCTTTCCACAGTTCAGACCGGCGCATTATGTAATGATAATATTCTTATACTTTTATTGAGCCCTTTATTGAATTCTATTTTATCTGGTTCGTCTCGCTGCCCTCCCAGCACAGGATCAGCTGCAGACCAACGCCCCTGGAATTTGTGGACTTCGGCGACTTGCTCAAGAGCACGTCAGCGGCGCTCAATGGGGGCTCGACCCCGGGAACTCTTGTTTGAGGCGATGAAAGACCTTGGTTCCTTCACCCTGAACTCTCCTTGGGTGCCCTGGTTCCTCAGCAGGATAAAGCACATACCAGACACTTTGCCCTCTGACGCGTTTTGAATCCCGCTTATGATCTTGTCACGCCTTACCGGTCGCTCTCTTCCACCTTTCTGGTGACTCTCACACGTTTTCTATTTAACGAACCAAAAAAAAAACACAAGAAAAAAAGATTAGTTCTCCCAAAAAACAACAACAACCTGGGTTTTCCTCACACAACTAAAAGGCATCACACACTCCGCTCACCACAGCGTCCGCGTGAAATGCATTTTCACCCGGCGATTCATCGAGCGGTCGAGTTGCATTGAGGGCAGCGAGTCGTACCGAAAGTGGCAGATCACACACCGCAAACGGCGCTAGCCCGGCTATAAACGTATCTCTTTCTCTACGCGCGAACATCTGTCTCCGACGTCCCGATCAAAAGGGTTTCCTCGCGCACATTTTAACTGCTGCACATTTTTAATTACCCTCTGTCATTACGCTCTTCGAAACGCTTATTTTTATTCGAGCGGGTCAAGTGCGCTTCACTATTAAGCGAAAGAAACCCTCGTCTCCGAGCAGATGTTCCACCTCGCAGCGGATCACTGATTTCTCCGGCTCCTTCCAGTTTAAACAACAAGGAATTTGTAATATTCTAGGTGCCCATTAGAATGGCTGTCTTCATATACTATTTATAAAGCTTTTACAGTTTGCCAAGTATTTATCTACTAATGTGCCCCGGTATAAAGTGTCGAACAGAATTGAATATGACTTAGGGAAGTGAGACGACGCACGGCTGTAGTTTCAGTTAGTTTTCATTTGGACGAATAAATAAAAGTAAACATTAAAACATAAAACGGAGAGAAAAAAAAAACAAGCTATTCAAACTCCGTGGGTGGCAAAAAGACACCCCAAGGATCTTCTAAAATATCTCCCAAAATAAGAAACAAATATGATGACAAAGAGAGAATTGACATTAAAAGAAAACAGAGAAGACTGCAACAAACAACTAAATATACTATATGTTGTTTCTTTGAATGCCTCATTAAATCTGATTAAGATACATTTGATTAAGATACTCTGTAAAATAATCCGTACAGCCTCATTTGTCTGAGTTGACTTTTCATAGCGTGTCCGCTAATTTGGGATTGTTAGTTAGTAAGGAATTAGAGGAAAGGGATGTTGGATGAGGTCTGCTGAAGTGTCCTGGGTGTCTATTGCGTAAGGGTTACATAACATCACATTTCAGACTACAGAGGGACCCATCCAGACGTGTGTTCATGTCTTCTGCCAAATGTGAAGGGAAAAGAATCTGCTTAATGTGAACTACCAGACTGTGAAACGGAATAGGTCTGCGAGACTAGACGTGTGAGGTTCGTGCCAGGAAGAATATTTACATTTCAGGAAACTGTTCGACTGAGAAAACAATTTTAAAAAACGCAAATACGAATCTGGGTCAGAGCGATGCCCCAGTGTTAATTATGGCACCCGATCAAAGAGCTTGAATGAGTTTGGGTAAACGGATTACAATCTGCTTCTCTTAATAACTGCCACGCTGCAATTCGTGGGTATTTTTCCTCGTTCGCCGTTCACGCAAGGTGCTCAAACGCCACCCAATCACTTCCCTTATTTGTGCGGGTTGCGCATAATCACCGGGGTCTGAAGAAAAATCTGTTTCATTGTATGAGCCAATATACAGACTCCTAATGAGTCTGGCTCTTCTGCAGTCAGTTGTCAGACACAGGGATAAACAAAAGTATCATTTAATGCATATTTTAGGTGTAAAAGCTGCTTCGGAATGCATGCTTTGGGGTCCATTAAATAATTAACTTAGCTTTGTATAAACCATGGGAAGTCTGTTTCCCGTCGGGCTCCTAGACGAAAGGGCTTGATGAAAGCAAAGCCCACCTCAGGTGCTATCGGTTTTATGTTGCTGTGTCTCAGAGAGAGGAGTCTTTGAGGGATGAATGGGGGGGGGGGAATGCTGCGTAATAAAGAGGCAGATGAGAACATGACTTGATTGCAGTAGCTTGCGCTCTCACCGCGATGCCTCCGCTGTGTTTTTGACAGTTTGACGGTTGATGAGTCATTTTTTGTAAATGCGTAAATTGAATGAAAGCGCATGTTGACATTTCCGTGGTATACTCCAAAATGAACTGAAATGAAGCTTGGAATGAAATCTAATAATGTCATGCAGATTTCATATCAAAAATAAATTTCACTCTCAAAAGGAATGAAGGAGTTGTGTTAAATGAGTCACTCGAGGGCAATGTTCTCCAGACCATGAAGTACCATGAAGTATTTATTTTCTGACGCAGATGACTATCGGAAAGTTGATAATTGATTCGCACTTGTAGCCTAAAGGCCTGTCATTACCTGAAAAATAATAGCTGTAATATCTGTTTTTAATTTCGTTCGGCTCTGGTGCGTTTCGGTTGTGTTTGACGGGTAAAACTGAGCGAGAGTGAAACTTGCCTTGGGGCTCCTCCAGTAAATCTTGCCCAGAGGCCGGCTGCCCTGCTTGGTCAGCGGGCTAACTCGCGCGCAGGTCCGCCTGGACTCCGCCTGGACTCTGAACCGCTCCGTTGTGCGTTTTCCTAACTGTCCGTTCTCTGTTGTTTACCAGTGCTTTGCGACCACACCTCTAGGGCAGCGCCTCCGATGGGTAGAGCCAGCCAGCGCTAAACCGATGTCCTCAACTAGCTTGCCTGACGGACATTTTCTTGGCGTAGAAGGTAGAGAGCTTTGTGTCGGGTGCCAAACTGATTTTCTCCGTGGCTTTCTTGCTGGTGCTGGCAGTCTGGATGGCATGTTGACAATAGCTAAACAGTAACTCGATGGCCCCTTTCTTCCACTCATTATTTCGATGTTTGTGACGTTTTGTGATGCGGTGTCATGGGTCCGGGGCAGCGCTGGATTGATGAGAGACAACTGGTTTGCGACCCCAGTTTTCATCATCTTGGGTTTATCGACCCCGCGTCTCCTTACAGTTGCCTTCCAAACGTCCTAAGCTGTATTGGCCTTAATGACGAACACATTGTTATCGGCGAATAGCCTCGCAGAGCAGTTCTGCTGCTGTCAGCCAGGGCCGTTGTACTATAACAGACTGGAGTGAATTCTTAATTTTACCAAATGTTTAGTTTGGAATTAGACTAGTTTATGTATTGTTATGTATGGTTCCTGTGAGGGGGGGGCTGTAGTTTATTTTTTAATGTTTAATATTTAAAATGTTTCTAATCAAAACTGTTGTCTGTCAATCCTTGCTATCTCTTGCATCACTATATCAGCTGTCACACACGTCATGTCGTATAGTCACCCGAGTGACAACTATCTGCAAACGGTAATCGGTCTGTAAGCTTCTTATAGGCATATCTGCAGGGTTGAGGATCTGATTCCTAAGAATAAACTAACCGTGATCAGTTATAGCTACAAAACACACAGTAATCAGATTACATACACTATACTCCCAAAGGATGCAATTATTTGTTGGAATACTTTGTCTGAGTTGGAGATACTGACATCGTTTTATTGCAACTTAAAATTATAGTTGATTTCAGTTGTCGATAATCATCATAACCCTCCTGTGCCGCGAGCATCACACATGCATGAGCATTATCTGTTTTTGCAGACTGACCTGACTTGCAATCATTCTGTTGATGCTGTTTCTTTCAATGAACTTTAATGTCCAGTTCACAGGGGTGCGTGCCAGCGTGTTTTGAATGTATACAGTGAGCTTCCTGTCGATGACATGTCAGCAGTCTGAGGACCTACAGCTCAATGTGAAATGTATATGTGTGTGTGTGTGTGTGTGTGTGTACAACACAATTGTATTTCACGGATTATATTCAGCAGAGAAGTCATTGTAGGTTTGTAGCCAAAGCTTCCTGCTGTGCAATGACCTGCAGACATCTGAACGCCGTAAACATCTCCTGACTCATGCCGTCTCATGTGGATGTTCTCCTTCCAGCACTTTGGCATTTCGCAGCATCTCTATGACACTTCGGTAGCGACTCCTGGCTTTAAGGTGCTCCGCGGCGGTAGACTTTACACGGTTAGGGTAAATATGAACCAATAAAGGCACAAAAGGTCGTACATCCCGATCTTGATGCTCTGTCGCATAAGAATCGTAGTTCTTGTCTTGACGGGGTGTGTTTATACGAAGGGCCTGAAGGTCTACGGAATTCCAAAGTTCGGAGAGACGTACGGAGATATATTGACGAGGCGCTCGGCCTCAACGTAGCGACCACGACAAGGCGCCTCAGCAGACTCATCGCCTCCATGTAAATACGCTCATTCGTAGCGTCGATACGTACGATACGCGGCGGTTTTCCCCGCGATGCTCCGGATTCAGTCGCCTCTGTGGAGCGTCCGCACCTCTCACCAGCGTGTGTCCCCC
>OMKK01078869.1:0-10759 GCA_900302305.1 Polymixia japonica
GCTCTGGACGATGCATCCAGGTTGGAGTGCCCTAGTTTCCTCTCTCTCTCTCTCTCTCTCTCTCTCTCTGTCTCTGTGTGTGTGTGTCTCTCTCTCTCTCTCTCTGCCTCAGCTTGTCATGGCGTTAATTTATTCAGATGCGACGAGAAGGACGGAGAGAAAACGAGAGAGAAGAGAAGAGAAGAGCGAGCAGAAGGACGGGGGAGAGGGTTAATGGCAGGAGATGGAAAGAGAGAGAGAGAGAGAGAGAGAGAGAGAGAGAGAGGGATGAGAGTCTTAAGGAATAAAGGGATGTTTCGGACCAACATCCAGTGTTGGGGGTTTACTGTAATCAGAGTAATGTAAGGCCTTACTGTTCCAGCGTTGGTAATCACATTACAGTTACCGATCTCAGAAATAGGCCTCTGTTACTTTCGTTACACATGTTATGGTTCAGGGCCGGAGAGCCTCGCCGCCTCCTGGGGGATAAAACAATACATGTCTGAAATATAACATAGCAACAGCGGTTCAGTCTGGGCTCCTGACTCTCAGGAGGAACGTGTCGTCTAACGAAGGATTTGAGAGACTCCTACTCGTGAAGTACAGCCACGTTTTAGAGAATAAAGTCAAATAAATTGGAACAATGAACTGAAACAATGGGTTGGTGAGTCTGTGTTGGCATATAGCCGGTTAATTTGACATTTGTCATGTCTTTTAAATTTGCTCTGTCCTTTGAAAAGCCTGCGTGTTGTTACTTTATAGCCATTGCCTCTGTTACGGGGAACATGTCTGTGTTCCCCAGGGTCCTATGTTCCCAGGGCGAATTAAGCGCTACCTGATTGGCCGAAACAACGTTCCGGCTCTGACACGTCGCGTTACTGATAAAGGCTTTAAAAACCATGGCAACCCCAGACACTACGCAGATATCACTCGCTCGTTTAAAAATTAATTACTATTCTGGTCCCGAAGGCTCGCAAATTAGGCCGTGCGGATTGGGCCGCGCGGCACGTCGCAGTATCGCGCGTGGGACCTTCAGGTCCGCGAGCGCGCGTTCAGCTGCTCAAATAAAAGACACGACTCTGAACGCAGGCTAACACATTTTAGCTGTCGTCAAGCTAGCTCCGTGCCATCAACTCAAACAAACCTGTTCGATGGACTACATTAAGTAATATTAGAATACGTGGTTTTAACTGAATAGACTCATGAAAATGAAAAATGAGCAAAATGTTCTTGAAAATGTTGGGTTGTCATGGAAAATGATTTGTATAGTGCTTACAAAAATATAGCCAGACTGACATTTTGCTGTAGTATTAGTAGTAAAACAAGTAGTAATAAATTTTTTCATGCCGATTTCTGAAAGAGAAATGAGTGATACATGAGAGCCAGACTAATCTAATTTGATGGGTAAAGGAACGTCTAGATGAAGGGTAGTTGGTAGCTTGGAGAGTCTTCCCCTGGGGACTGATGGAAATACCCTTCTCTATATATGTTATATTTACATTCAGCACTTTGAATAGAGGGACATGTAGGGAGTAGGGATTTTTTCAGTTGTCAGAAGTTGGTAAAGGACGTCACAACCAAACTATCCTGCAGTATTTCTACAGTGCTTCAACATTAAAATAGAAACACAGACAGAGAGTAGGAACTAGTGAACTGATAGCATCTTGCGAAACTGCGAAATGTTAATCCAGCCCACCTCCAGGAAATGCAAATATTAAAGGCAGGTTTTCCAGGCGCAAGTCATCGGAAATACCCTGAAAAACAATGTCTTGAAAAGGCGTTGGAACCCAGAGAGAAAGTGAAAGTGAAAGAAGAGGAATGAGTCAGTCAAACCAGGACAGGAGTCAGGGAAGTACCTTGGAGCAGTCTGCTGACATGAGGTGAAGGAACTGGCATTCCACTGTGGAGCGGCCGTCCGGTCACAAGGCAGCAGGACCACAGCTACAGCAGTTAAATGGATCAGCTATCAACACTGGACTGTGTTTATCTGTATTCATTCAGCAGGAGAGAGAGAGAGAGAATAGCAGAATGTATTACTGTTAGCTCAAAGATTTTTACAATAGTGAAAAAAGAAGGGGGGTTAGTTGAATATTCTTATGGCCTGCGGGTAGAAACAGTTCCCGAATCTGTTGCTGTAGGACTCCTTTACTGTCTCCTGATGTTAGAGAGGAGAACAGACCATTACTGGGGTGGGAGGTGTCTTCAGTGATGTTAAATAAGTGGTGTTATTGAGTACGACTACCACCAACTGAAACGGACTGATAACGGTTTCACACACAAGACCAAAGACACAAGGTGCATCCTCGTCATCACGAAAATCTCAGTTTGAGGCCGTTGGCGAAACTACACCGTTTTGAATCACGCGGGAGGAACTGACGAGGGAGTCCCCTTCACGCTTTTTGACTGATCCATTGCTAACTGTTTTTTTTTCCCAAATCTTTTTTTGAGAGTTTCAAAATGCAAAGCCTCGTGTTAATGAGGTGTTATGAGGAAGATCTATACTTTTATGGAAACAAGTGAAGAGGTGGAGGCTAGTCTCTTGTTAGTACTGGACTTTGTTACTTTAGTGATTTATTAATATGCAGAGGACAAATATCACTCATCAGAATGACTTAACCCAACAGGGTACAATAGATTTACAAGAATTAATAGTCTCTGCGACATTGGTGAAGAAATTGTTGCCAGCTCACATGGAGACGCGAATGCGTACCGTCACAAACCGTACGGGGACAACAGGATCTCAGATTTATTACAAGAGAGTGCAGGACATAGGTCGTACCTGTAGTCCAGCAGTGCAATTAAACTACAAATCAAACGATACATACGGTCAGTCATTCTACCAAACACTTTTTTATTTATTCAGTGAACTCCTGATTTCAAGTTATATGGCAGACAGGCTGGTCGTTCTGTTTTGGCAGTGGCTCAGTGGCAGTCATGTGTGTCGGTGTACTCAAGCCAAGCCAAGCCAAGCCAAGCCATACCAAACTGTTTTAGTAGCACTAATGGTCTGGGCTCTACTTCAGGGCCAACCATGGGTAGCCAGGGTTTACTTATTATCAATGATGAGCTCTTTTCTCCACTAGGCACCTCTTTTTTTTTTTTTAAGCTAGCAGTAGCTCAACAGATGCTTTGGGACATCGCAGGTTGCACCTGAAGCTGTTAGCCGTGCAAACAGCAACAACCCGTTTTTGAAGTTTTGAGTTTTTAACTTCCAGCGCTTCGAGCGTTAAAAACACGCTTAGCTCGCAGGGCTGTCGGGAGCACGTCCCCCTCTGTAGAGCATAATGAGAAGAACAATCTGGCGCTGTACAGATCGGGCTCCCTGTGGAGACACGCAGCCCCTGACTCACTATCGCTGCGTCCCTCTAAAACGACAGTCCCGCTGTCCTTTGTGCATCCTATTGCCAGTAGAGACGAGGAATCAACTCGGTGACGGTTTACTAACTAATTGAAGTCCAAATATTTTTGATTTGGCTCTGGATAATTCCCACTAAGGTCTGCAGTGGGGCCCTAGGCTGTTGTATTACACAATGCGCCCTGGCCAGAGCCCAGTTCGCCAGCTTTTTAATAGTCAATCTACTCTGGCCAGAGGCTGTTAGACCGTGCCGTTAGTGACCTTGGGGTCCATTTGCATTGACATGGATTAAAGGCCTCCTCCAGTGACCTCGTTACCTCATTAATATTTCGAAGCTTCTCCAAAAAAAGGCCCATCTCTAAAAGTGGTGTCTGATTATCCCGAGTCTTACCGAACGGGAGGTTTGGGTGTGCAGTGGGCGACTCACGTATGCCCTATTTGAATTGCCAATGTTTCGCTTGTAAGGATTGTTTATGAATGTTAATGTAGTTTGTGTGGTCACTGGACTGCGTGTTTGAGCTTAGTTATAGACCATTGACTCCCAACGTGTTTCCCTCAAGGCTCTACTAACTTGCTAATGATAGGAATTTGCATGCTTGGCCCACTGATTATCTGTTTGTCATCATTTACACCAGAAAAATATTCCACGAAAATCTAAAATTCAGCCTACGTAAAACTCTGGGATTCCTATCCCAATTGGGGAAACATCAGGGTTGGAACCAGTTTTACACCAGAAACCCTGAGTAGAGGAGCTGACAGAATGACGCTCCGTTTAAGACCAGTCCACCCAATGTGTCCTTGGTTGACTCAGGCCAAGCCTGAGTTGTAGCTAGGAGCTGTCAGCCAGTCTACTCCCTGTCATAACGGATGTGAGAAAACAAAACACACAAGATCAGATCAGTTACAAATGATTGGCTCCGCTTCAGCTCCAGGGATCCACAAGGCTAGCTGAGGCTTACTCATCACTGGACCTCCCCGTAAGCTGCTAGTCACAGGATTTCCTGTGAAATAAATGAATGGTTGCTCAGCCTGGGTGGGAGTTTGAGTAATGCTTGAGTAATGCTTTCTCTCTTTCCCGGAACAACTGGTACCCTTTGTCCCTAACTGGTCCACCGGAGCTGCTCGGTGCCCTTGTGATTACGGGGCAGTTTTTCTAAACACCTCAATTTTGAGAAAACACCAAATTTCACAAATGGAGATTATCCTGTTTCCTGTACATATCCTGTACTACACAAACAAAAGGTATTTAAATAGCTTTTAGCTTTCACAATTAACTTTTCTTATCTTTAATTCATAACATTTATTTAATAATAAATAAATAAACCACATTTTTCAAACGGTGGACGTCAGTGTTGATTTAGGCCCCGGGAAGGCCCTGCTTGGCCCTGCTGTGTGAACGGGACTCTGGTGTAGTGCTTGGAGCCTGGCTGCAGTAGTGGTGGTCATTCAGCGTTGCCCGCCGGAGAGAGCGCTCTCTTGAACAAATGTGGGTTAATGTGTCATCTCTCCCTACGCTGTTCTCCAGTCACACGGCGGCCATTGACCCTAACACCAATTGAAGCACACATACACACACACACACACACACACAGAGTGACTCTTTTTGTACACACATAGCGAGAGTATACACACACAACACAATGACAAACATACACACACGTGCACGTTTACTTAGTGACACACACATTCGCTCAATCGTGCACACGCACACGCACACACACACACACACACACACACACAGTGACACGCACATACACACACTCTGAGGTTTGTCCCTGTTGATCGTATCAACCAACGAAGTTAAAGCCAATCTTTATTTCAGCCTCACAGGCTCTGGGGCCTTTCCAGCCAGCTGAACACGACTGGACTGGATCAAAGTCATGTGACGCAGCACATAACACACTACTGGGGGTAGAGTCGTCAGAAGGCATTTAAATGTTTAAATATCCCTCTTTATAACATATGCCATTTGAGTGTGTGTATTTTTAACATGGGTGGACCCAATGGAACAGAACCTCTAACCCTGGCAGTGTTAGTGCCTTCCTCTAGGTAGCCTACTTACCAGGACAGGAACGTTTTAGATGACGTTTAGATGCAAACTGCCTGGTAGAATAGAACTAAACGAAGCAGCCGCAGTCAGAACAAAAATCTACCAGCACAGGTGATGATTTCCCACCTTTGACATGCGACTCACACAGGGCTGGGTACCGAACTCTGTACTTTGAAGGGTACCGACCGAATTACGTTGGCACTACTGGGTCCCGATTCACGTTAAATCAATCGGTGCCAAATTTCGATACCTGAAAGCGGATCTGTGTGAGAGAGTAAGCTAGTATAGCGAGTATACTAGAGAGAAATAGAGAGAGTGAGACTATGTCACCCCTGCAGTTTATGTGAATTGCGTACTATTTACGGGGAAATATTACAGTATGGGACAGTGAATGACGTAAACCAGGGGTGTTCAATGAAAATTCAATGAGGTCCAGTTACGAAAAGTTCCTCCCGGCAAAGGTACGAACCTCGTCAACCTCATAAAGTCTTAATTGCGTCCATCAAATAAAGTCAACAACGTACATTTTCATATTGTTTCAACAATATTTATTGTCAGTTATCAAAGTAGGATTTACTTTACATGAATCGGTCCGTCCATTCGTCTTTAAAAGTTTGGTTTTCTGCATAACCTTATTTTGGAGCCATGCTGTCATCACTCTCTCTCTCTCTCTCTCTCTCTCTAGTGAACTGGCCACGCAGGTAAACAATCCATTTGAAGCTATTACCGTATTAACTGGATTAGCTGCGCCCACTGTCTATATCCGCGACCGTCGGGAAAAAATACAAATACAACGCTCCGTGAACATTATTATTTATTCTCATTGATTTATCAGAAATTGGTCACAGGTCCAGATAGAGCCGTCACTCGGTCCGGGTCCGCACACACACACACACACACACATTAGAAATTGCAGTTTTGTTATTACAGAGAGAGTAAAGTACTGAAAAATGGTACCACTGGGTACCGATAACCGGTATCAGTTCAAATGTGAATGGTACCCAACCCTAGTCAATAGTATTATCTAGCTAGCTATTGGTCATTTCCTAATGGTGTGCATACCTTTGTTTGTGGCTGCCTACCTCTGTGTGTGTGTGTGTGTGTGTGTGTGTGTGTGTGTGTGTTATTGTGCCCAGGCATCTAGTTGTGATTTATAATTAGCTGCTTGTCAAGATTCGTCCTTGTGAGCCCTCTTGTCACTGCTCTGACACACACACACACACACACACACACACACACATGCTGTCACTGATGTGGTATCTGTGTTTAGTCTGAGTGTCACAATGTGCTGTGTGTGGGTTCGGGGATGAACACACACGCACACACGCACACACACACCATGGCAATAGGTGGTCATCAGACACTGATCATAGTTGGCAGATGTTGAAACTGCCTTCAGTCTCCTGTCATTTGGTTTCAACTGTGATAATGACACCCAGGTTGCTGATGTTGACAAAGAAGAGAGAGAGAGAGAGAGGGGGGGGGGACCGAGAGAGGGAGACGGGGAGGGAGAGAGACAGAGAGAGGGAGATGGATGGAGAGAAGCAGAGCGAGAGAGCGTTCATTATACTTACACATATTTATCTCCGCTAATATGAAACAATCATGTTGTTTTCATCACAAATGATTGTAATCAATAAATCATCTACTGTTTGTAACGCCACAATTTGTATCATTATTATCGTTCTGTATTGTTTGGAAATAATTGTTATGTATCACAGCGCACAGTAAAATGGTTTGGCGACTACATCAATAAAGCATTTAGAGAGAGAGAGAACATAGAAGGACAGACGGGGAGAGCGAGCTGAGAGGGAAGACCACAAGAGCTCTTTACACCATCAAAAGAAAGATTTGTATTACTTGAAAGTAGAGGGTGTGGTCCATTAACCAGTTAAGACTTTTGACAATGGAGAGAGCATCCTCTAAAAGCCCAGCGCGCCGAGCTGTGCACAAATATACCAAAAGCCCAAAGGAAAGGCAGCGCCCAGCCCAACGCCCAATTAGTATAATTGATTTTTATAATAATCTCCAGCCCGATGACCCGACTCCCGCTGACACCAAGAGGAGAACTAAGATCAAAGAGGCTCTGAAGACGGACCTCGGTCCATCTGGCCCAACCAAATGATCTCAGAACCAAAAAGAAAATTATACTACGCATTGGAAAGAAGCCACCACCTTTATAGGCGAACCATAGCTTTGTTTAAACTCTACAACAAAGACCGACTGACCAGCTTGACTGACAGAAAACGGAGGAAATCATTAAATCCCCGCACGATTGATCTCGATGTTTTCGAGCTGATACGTGCATCCCGGTGCTGTTCAGTGGCTTCCCACCATGAATCAATTCTGAAAATGTCCATTTAGGTAATTTATGAGTGTTTGGACAGAAAAAGCGGAGCCAAAAACAATTTGCCGTGTGACAGAGGGACAGTTGCCGCCCATGTTGAATGGTGTGTTTGAGTATTTATTTATTTTTTTTAAACCAGGAAGAGAAAAAACGATTTAATCAATGTACAGACTCAGCGGGCACAACATGGCCAAACAAACAGATCAGCAATCCATTAAGTCCTGGCTGTGTTCGTTCTCTCATCGGGGGGGGGAAGTGAGTCAGAATCACACTTCTTACTGCACCGCAGGAGACAAAGAAACAAAAATGACTTACTTTGACAAAGTAAGGAAAATGCACCCCGAGTTTAACTGTCTCTTCGGTCCTGGAAACGCGCGGAGGTTCTGTTTACAACCTCGGCTGCGGGGTTTTCTTCAAAGCGGTCGGCCAGTAAGGAAAGGAAACATTCCTGAACGATTAACACGGCGGATTCAAGGTTTAAACGCCTCATCCGTTCGCTTTCGATTGCTATTGTTCTATAATAAATGTTACGTTATTTATGTTACATTTGTATCCACTTTACTTTTGGCAATGTGTCACGCCAACAAGTCACCTGCTGAGAGAGAGAGAGAGAGAGAGAGAGAGACAGAGACAGAGACAGAGAGGCCTCAGGGTGACAGGAAACCACATGGATGGATAGGAATGAGAAAATCGTTACTAGTGAAGTAACCTTACTAGTGACGAATGGATGGATGGATGGATGAGTGAGGGAGTGAGTGAGTGAGGGAGGGAGGGGAGATCCAGGAAGACAACTCAATAGATAATAAATAGATGGGCCGAGAGACAGCGAGAGAGAGAGAGAGCATAGTATTCCAGGCTTTGTTCCAGAGCATTATTAGATATCCATTTCCTTATTGAAACCATATCCTGCTATATTCATCTCAACATTTAAAAACTACAGGTGGATTGACGTCTACGACTTTGCTTTCTTTTTTTTTTTTGCACGCAAAAAGGCCCCAAGATGGCTAATGGCTTCAATTTCAATAATATTCCATAATAGGTTTCACTTTCATGCTGGCAGTCATCTGGTAATAGCAGTCATTATGCTGTCAGTTCTGCTGCCCTGGATTTTACTTCTCTCCAAAATGTGTCCACGCTGCCTCGGCGCTATCCAGACGCCCCCAGGAAGAGGAACAGGAAACGCTCATGAGTCACGGTCATGATGTCACGGGTGTGATGCCGTTTCTTTTCGGGACGCAGGGATTGTCGGACGGGCAGACGAACGATGAAAAAAAAAAAAAAAAACATTGATCGGAACCATTGATCGTAAGGAATTTGTTGTCGTTTCATTTGATCCGGATTCATTTCGGTGCGGGACGCTGTAGGCGCCTCGGGGGGGCTGACAGGACGTCACACTACAGTTTGTACAGCAGACCTTTGACCTCTCGAAGTTAGGCCACTTCGTCACGCCAGGCTGGTGACAATATTTGTCCTGTATCTCTGTATCACGTGACCATACTGACTGATCAAGAAGAATATAAAATTAATGGTCTACGTATGATAAGTACCTAATCAATGACTCATGTATTTAGGCATCAGTATGATCTAATATTGTTAGATAAGCCAAAGCATGGAAAAATCCATACAATTAGTGGGGATGGATGGGGATTATTACCGTATAAACTGCAGTGTTTTGTGGTGTGGTATAATATGGTATTTGTACGTTGATGAAAAGGGTCTGTGTTGTGATGTTCTCTCAAATGATGTTCTCTCTGCATCTAATGGAAGATTTGTGGGGTTTTTCTCATATACTTAATCGATTGCAACAGACTTTTTCTCCTAAGGGATCTCGTTTCAGCTGTCTACTGCAGTCAGAAGATGGAGAAGTGGGGGACTGGGGGTATAAATCAGGATATGTCCTGGTATTAAACCACAATGCTTGATGTATCAGTAAACATGCTGTTGTTGTTTGGTGGTATTTTGATTTTGTATTGGAAGTATATTGCAGGCTACAATTCACTTCCAGTTCAGCCAGTTCTTGAGGTGGATCTTCAGTAAAATTGAAAAATTGAAAAAAACAACAACAAACAAAGTCTTGAAAGAATAAAGCTTCAACTCAAACTTCAACCAATGGTCTAGTCTGGTCTGGTCTAGTCTGGTTTGCTCTGGTCTGGTATGGTCTGGTCTGGTATGCGTCTCCATTGTACTTAACTAAGTCTCTTGTTATTAGGCAGCTGTAGAATCAGACATTGTTCGTGTGACTAATCTTTCAAAATCCGCACCACCGACCGCGTTAAACCATTATGTTGCAACGGTCGGCCAGGTTCTAAAGACAACGGAGACACCGGCTTTACCCTACTATGCGTGATTTGTAGAACGCAATTGTAGAACACCACACAAACAGGCTGCAGTATGCGTCCTAGAACTCGAGACGCCTAACCTGCGGAACGCGTCCGTCCATGTAGAACTCCAAAGACAAGATATTAGCGGCGTTCCGACCAGACCCAGATAGCGTTGATCTGACACCGAAACAGATGGGCCCTACCTCTGCCAACGCCGCTGCATCCTCATCAGTCAACGCGCACGACGCCAGGCCCCGGCCCGCGCTCATCGCTTGGACATGAATCAAGCCGTATCCGGCGCAGATCTGCGGTGACCTGTCACTGAAATGGATAGGCCCTGCTCATCGTTCAGGTCTAACCACCACCAAGTCGCTCCGGGTGATTTAAAGAGTCTGTGCTCAGCTGTGGGATTAAAACACAGGACGTGTGTGTGGCTGATGTATGCGCGAGGGACAGATGAGATGCGTTGTACGCGCGGGAGCGGGAGGATATAGCGTCGACACCGGAGAGGGCGCTCCGCGCTGTGATCGCTGGCGATGCGAGAAATGTCTTGTCATACTGGGATGAGCAAGGAAACAAAGGGAGAGGACACCGGAAGGGGGGAAGAGGAGAGATGAGGGGGGGGGAGAGAGGAGGAGAGGAGGGGAGAGCGAGAGAGACAAAGAGAGAGAGGGACAAAAACACCGAGGAGAAACAAAGAGCGAGGA
>OMKK01078877.1:10447-20612 GCA_900302305.1 Polymixia japonica
AAGTGTTGTGTTTGATCAAGAGCGTCCATTAATATATCTCAGGCGTCTAATGGTGTGTAGCAATACACAAAATAACCCTATTTTGCAAGTGAAGGATACTCATGACCAATCAGGAACTTCTATGGCAAAGAACAAGAGAATCAGATTTATGGAAATACATTCTATATTTTTATATATATATATATATATATAGATATAATATCCTGTTTTTGTTACTTGGAAAGATGTAACTCAAGGTTAAGGTAGGTTTAGATAAAAGTTGTCGGTGTGTTATGTAGACTCTCAACTCTCTCAACACTACTGCCAGGCTGATGTCTGTGTTGCTGACGGTAATTATTCAGAATGCTGTGTTGCTCCTTGACTGCTGTGTACATTTCAAACTAAATTGCCTACTTGTGGATTTAAGTGGCTGGGCTGTGACCAATCTGCCACCAATCTGACGCCTGGCGAAGTCTAGCTAGTTACGAGAGGGATATAGATGAAGTTATGAGGTCATATTGATTGGAAAGACCATTAATAAGGAGCGAGGAGGACGGTAACTGATGGGCGTGGAGGGACAAACAGCAAGCGGAGGAGGTCTTTATATCTCATTTCAGATCTTCTCTGTGTTGCATTGCGGACTAGATTGTCTCTTTGTTCCACATTACCTTTCTCTCCTCTCCGTTTGTTATGGTGTTTGTGCTCTCCTGCCCACGTCACCCCTGTTCTTCTCTTCCTCCTCCTCACTCTCTCCTGTCTCGCTCGCTCTCACTTTCTTTAACGTCCTTTGACTCTGTAAGTTGGTACTTACCTACCATCTCTAAATCACTACTCCGACCCATTTAGTCTGCTTCCACTCCTCCACTCCTCCACTCTCTCTTAAACACACATGCTCATGCTGTCCAGGGCTGAAGTATATATTAATAGTGTTCTGAGTCCTGAGCCTTCAGTAGCTCAGGAAGACTTACCCTTCCTGTCCTGACTCGTCCTCCATATTTCACATGGACCGCTGTGACAGGAGGTGACTGGAGCAGACAGGCTACCTGATGGACTGGAGACCAAGCAAGACCCGACTCAGTCCTTAAACTGAGGGTATTCACTTCACATGATCATAGAACATGTGTGTGTGCTCAATCTCAGTTTTTGAGCCAACGGATAGCCAAAATAACACATTAGCTAATTTAACATTAATTCTACTCTGATAATGAGAGAATTATCAGCCTTTCTGGTGCTGGTAAGGTGTTAAAACAGTGTACTGAAAGTCATTGCTATGTGTGACTACAAAGACTCCAAACAGGAAGAAGGAACAGTTTTAATAACCTACACTATAGGAAGGTAATAAAGAACGGAATTCAAATATAGACTTACAAGGGAAATGAAGCTAGACAACGGCCTCTCAGTTGTTTAATCTGAGTTTCCCTACTGTATTTGCAGTCAACATCATAGTTCTGCCCCGTTATGTACTGTAGGTCCAAGGGAAGACAGCCTGACGTGACTGTGATCCATCGGTATGATCAATAAATGGCTCATTATGTGTGGATGAATATGGAGCGAGCCTTGTGCGAGTCATATCGACAGAACGTCCCTCCCACCTAAGACTGAGCCCCGCGGTTCCTCAGGAGATGCCCTGTTAAAGAGCTCACTGCTGAACCATTAAATACATTCCCTCAGTTTTCTGGGAGGAGAGTGGGTCATATGCACCTCATGTGATTACACATCATGGTCAAAGAAACAAGAGGATTACAAAGAAAGGGCAACATTGGCGCGCACACATATTCATGTGCTTACCCTCATGACATAATTCTTCAAATTCTTTGAGCCGAGCACTACATCCTTATGGGTGCCTGCTCCCTGAGGTGCATTAGGAGTCATCCGGTACAAGGCTGTAGCCAGCAGAGCTTTACCCTCCCCCAAAGGAAAAATCCTTTGCTGACAATTTTAGTAGCGTGATTGAACTAATCTGGCTTTGTGAATGAAAACCTGGCCTTCTCCTACTGTTGTAGCCTTATGCACGTTTTATTAGAGCTTGACGTCTCTGTCCGAAGCTGACGGGTTCAGGTTGGGTCGGTCTTTGTTTCTCACATATTTCACAGGTTCACGTCAGGTATGGGTTGCATTTATGTATTTTATTTGTTGTAGCGCCTTCACTATAAACAACTTGTGTTGTATCCCAGTCAGAACCGTTGCAGGAACCTGATTGGCCAATAGATAGACCAATAGATAAGAGATCAAATAACCTGCCAGACTCCGTTGTTTTGGATTTGAGAGAAATGCTAAAATGGAAACTGACAAGATGAAAAGGCAGCTGGCCTCAGGCGATTACAGTTTAGTTGCACAAGAGATTTAAGATTTAATGAGGAGAAAATAGGCTCTCAGTTGTTTTATTATATTTTTAGAGGGGAAATGTCGTAAAGACAATGTCGGGCTGTAACCAGGTTCGGGCTCAAAAAAGCTCTCGAAGTGCAGTTTTGGGTTTGGACAGACTTTTTGCGGACTTGGGTCGGGCTCAAATTTTCAATCCCAATTAAAGCTCTACTCTATATTTCCCATAGAACACCCACTCTCTGGCATCTTAAGTTTACAGGACATAAAGTTGTTCCAGAAATTATAAACGTAAGTTGCATGAAAGCAGGTAGTCTATCATAGAATACTTGAATACAAAGAGCTCTCAAAAGGGCTAAAACAGACGAGCAGATGTAGTTCGGTGTAAAATGTTTTTCGATACTCAAGTTTATAGTTTTAGGTTATAATTTGGCTAAATTACTTGAACAAACTCAATACAAATACAGGTGTACATTTCTTAACAGTTTCTTGTAAAAGCGCTTAGAAATGCAGATGTACGCACATATTTTTTGTAATTACAAGTCTGGGCAACCAAAGAGTATACCTGGGCCACCTGGCCTGTTGGCTGCTCAGAGGACCAACATGTGATCTGTCCTCCCCTGGTGGTAGTAGTGTGTATCCAAGTGTTTTCTGTGCCTTCAATTATGTCGACACAATTTGGTATTCAGCCCAGCTGAGGCAAGATGTGGTTTTATTTAGTGGGCAGCTACCCAATAAACATCAGGTCTTTGAAAAAATAACAAGCACATTTTAACATATATATATATATATAGATATACATATCTATATATATATATATTTATATAATATTTACTTTCATAATCTGAGAGAGTTATTAATTGAAAACAGTTGCAGAACAAATGCAGAACTGCACAAAGCTTGTTCTCAAACTTCCTCAAAATGTGCCGCTCATTTAATCAGCTGAACCCACTAAAAAGCCTCTACTGAATCAGGTTAAAGAGCACCGTGATGAATTTACACTCATTATTTTACTGTTTAGGAAATCATTTATCTCTTGTCTGCTGACATATGACTGTAGGTTGTAAGTTAATTATTACAGCATCAGGAAGGGCATGTCAGACGGGGACAATTTAACCTTCCTTTATTTTGCTGTCAATTGGACATGGAAGTGGAAATCACATTAGCTGCTAGGTCTTGTCAACACAGTTGCCCAAGCTGCTTTGCAACCAGGCATGTCAAACCTCTAAATATAGTAGAGGTGCTGCCTGTGATCCAGAGGGGCCATGTTGCTGCAATTTTATTTGGTAGGTAATCAGAACCTCTGCTCAATTACCTTACCAATACAAACACAATCATAATGGTGCAATTGCCCAACATGCCCGATGAAAACATCACAAATGCATGAAAGGGTGGTCATTCCTGTTATTGTTTAGAGGGATTATGTTCCTGGCTTTTGGTCCGGCCCTGCTGTTATTTTGCACTGCAGCTGTGCAGTTTTTGTTTGTTTAGGCTATCCGGCGAGCTCTTGATCTGAGCCTGCACGATTAAAGATAATATTGCGCGTTACCCCTCCCCCATCCCCTACTAGACTCAGATCAGATGCATCACTACTTGGACCCACAGGATTTGCATTTTTCAATCAATGCTGTTGTTCAGCAGTGTTTCTTTTAACAACATAGATGTATGAATGAAAAGTGCTTCTTTTTCTACAGTTCCAAGCTTCTGTGTGTGCTAATATTACTTGGGTTACAGGTTTGATTCCTGCACATACTGAAAATGAATGCACTCATGGTGCTGAAAGGCACTTTCTAAAAAAGTGTCTACCAAAAAGAGTGTCTACCAAATGCCATATTTTTGCCAACTTGTATAATGGAATTTAGACGTGAACAACAATGTCCACTTGCTCTAATTTTACCCCAACTTCAGTCTTTATGACTGAATGACTGTTATGACTTTTGGATTGGAACAAAGCCTTTAATTCAATAGACTGGGTATAAGAGAGAGTGAAAGGCAGTGAAGTATGCTGTGCCCTTCCCTTACTCAATGAATCCCTCAGACGGCACAATAATGCCATAGCCCAAGGCCACGACCTGACAGAACATTACACATTGCCATTAGAAAGGGAATATGGAATCTGGTTTTGTAACAGGGTTGTATAGTTTACTCTCTGCCCCACCCTCCCTGCTCTACTGCCTTTAAAATGTCTTATCAAGTTCTCAATCCTTTCCAGGCCATAAAATGTTCATTTGAATGTTCACCGACGCATATAGTCTAGCATTGCTAAGAGACGCAACTATGTCACGGTAGGTGTGTCGCTCAGGACCCAAGGAAGCACAGTGTCGAGTGTGAAATTGTTTGGAAAACTGCAAGCAGCGATACCGGAAGCCATGCCGATCCGAACAGGCACGTATTGAACAGGCACCTTTCACAGGGACAGCAGCATCTAGAAATGGACAGGCAAAGATTTAGCCTAACCAGCCGGGAGATCTCGACCCTTCACTCTGTCTAACCTTAGACCCCTGGTCAGACCAGCATCGGACCCCCTGCAGTTTGCTTACCAGGAACGCATCGGAGTGGAGGATGCCATCATCTACCTGCTTCACGGAGCCTACTCTCATCTTGACAAAGCTGGGAGCATTGTGAGAGTCATGTTCACTTGTGTCACTCATGTGACACTTAAATTTCCCATGACATTAATAAAGTATTTCTTATCTTATTCTTATTTTATCTTTGCATGCCTTCTCAAAGTTTCTTCCTGACTAAGGTTTTCCTGTCAGGTTTTTCTTGTCCGATGGCAGGTTAAGGTCAGGGGGTGTCATTTAATTCTTTGTGATTGTGGGCTTGTGAAGCCCTTTGAGACAGCAATGTGATTAAGGGCTATATGAATAAACTTGACTTGACTTGACTTGATCTTATCTGTTCCCTGTGGGTAATTCATTGAGGTGCATTGAAATTGACTTCAACCCGCTGCCATTAGGCTCAGCTCGGTCCTCTCAGAGAGCTCACAGCATTTTCACCTCCTTGGCACAGCAGATTCATGCAAGTGTTTTGCCACAGCAGCAGTGGGCAGGATCACGGTGTAAATAGTTAATTCCTCCAGGTAGAAACATCAACACAAACATCCTCTCAGGCACTAACACAATGTGGTGTGTCACAGTGTGTTGCATGTAGAGTCATTAGAGGTGACTTCCTGTTCTGATAGAACATCCCCCATCCCTCTGGCTTTCTCTGATGCACTCACTCACACACTCTCGTTTTCACTGGAAAAAACGTCTCCTAGTGAGTGAAAAGGTTCCCCACCCCTGTACTATAGGCATGTTTCGGTCTGATTTATGTGGTTCATCAAAGGTGGTTCATCAAAGGGAAAAAAAGACTTGCCACTACTTTAAGGGCAATTTGAGGAATGGTCTTTGTGCAAACTTTGTGTAAACTTTTCTACCAGAGTCATTCTGTTCTCGAACTATTTTCCAGTGATTACACAGCATGTAATAGCCTCATGCACACATCTTGGAAACTACTCCTGAATTAACTCAGAGAAGAAAAAGGGTATTGACTGTTTTACCAAGCAAATGTTTTTCATTCTCCTCACAAATGACTCCACTCTAAAGCATACATTTAACCTCACTGTAGAGTTTTTATTATCACATAGAGACAGATGGGTTGTGAGTAAGGATGTGATTCATTTAGAAGGATTATTGTAAACCTAATTAAATGTGGCGAGTGTACCATAATTATTTTTTTACAGTGAACCATTACCTGTGTTTTATTGGTAGAAGTAAATGGAGTGTGTGTGTGTGTGTGTGTGTGTGTGTGTGTGTGTGTGTGTGTGATTTGCCAATGTCTCTGAATGAGTGTCTGCCTGCCTGTTGAAAAGCCAATCACTTCCACACAGTAAGGCTGCTAAGTGCAGGGATGGCTGCAAAGCAGATATAGAAATTGAAGTAATTCAATTACTTTTACAGACTGAATGTCACATCTCTGTTTCCTGTTAAATAAAATAGGATCTTTGTTCCCATCCCACTGAATAAGAACATTGTTTCAGGTTTCTTTCCCAGGAATCATTTTAAATTGAGACGACAGAATGTCCCCGTCCGTTACACATCTCACCTCTCGGTTAGCTGAGACAGTTTGGGAGCTTCTCTCTCATACTGTGGCTGATGCACCACACTAATCTAGTTTTGGCCGCTGAGCGCGCTTCCCTGGAGCAGCTGATGGTTCAGTGCCTTGCTCAAGGACTCATTAATGGCATTTTATTAGGAAGGAGAGAGCAATACTCACTTCACCCACTTGGATTTTACAAGCTGGTAAATAGGTGTGAACTTGCAGGCGTAAGCTCACCTTAACCTTGAGGCTACAACAACCCCCTATTGTCCCGCACGGTCGCTAATTAAAAGCTCCTGCCTTTGCTAATTCATTGGAGAGAGGCTTGTTGTGTGCTGTAGCCAGCAGAGCATATCTTTGAACGAACAGAGTCGCAGCCCTCGAGGCAATATATTATCTCCCTCCGTGAATGACCTCTCACTCCCTCTTCTTATCGCCGAGCCCATCTCATTTGCTTTCTTATGAGCTCATTTCTCCGTCATCGACCCCACCCAGGACGATTCCTCTCACCGGGTGCAGTTTCACTTTGCTTCTGATTGCCAGACGTCCAGGGATTCTGATGGAGGCTCACTACACACACACACACACACACACACAGCTGTCTTCCTGCTGCCCGGGCTCTAAAAATACTCTGCCACATTTAGAGTCTGAAAATCGGCCTAATTTCCCAGCCAGGCAATGGCTGTGTGCTGTCTGTCGGGGGTTGTGTGTGTGTGTGTGTGTGTGTGTGTGTGTGTGTGTACACAGAACAAGCTATTAGTGGGTGTATTATAACAACATATGGAGTAGGCATTGTTGCATTTACACTGCATTTTAAGTTGCATTGCGTTCCCTTTTTAAACAGCTGTATTTTATTACTTGTCACTGATTCAAAAACATCTAAGGTAAAGTGGCAATCTGGAAGATCTCAGAAGATAATTCTTCTGTTAAGTCACTATCTATCTATAATGAGGTAACACAACGGTGATTGAGCCTACGGCCCACTGATGAAAGCCTTTGCATTTGCAGTATTATGAGTATTAAGAACCGGGTGTCTGTGGAGACTTCCCCACCATGGATTCAAATTAGTGTTAGTGATGCGTTTGCCCTTTGAAGTGAGGTCCAATCACACACCTGCAATTACTGCTTTTCGCCACAGGTGCCGCCGAAGAGACCAAAACGGAGATCTTCGAGATTGCCACTTTAAGTTCGGACTGGATGTTCAGTTCAGTTCAGTTCAGTTCAGTTCAAGTTTATTTGCCATTTGCATTAGAACGCATTGGAATTCTTTTTCACAAGCCACACGGTTTAAAAGAAGCACAGAAACAGAGAGCACACGACAACACTAAAACAACAACGGTAGACGGATACATTCAGCATGTCGGTACAGTGCGTGGTTGTGATAAGTGAAAAGTATAAAAGATATGAATTAAAAAAGGCTAACTAAGAAGAACGGCAAACAAAGTGCTATGTACTAAAGTGCTGTTATGCCAGAGTAGCACGCTTGCACTATGCAACATTAAGAGAAATAAAAGGATATGACCTAGGCAATCAAAGAACCTTAGCTGTTGTAGAAGTTGCATTTTTGCTTTCCCCTTGTATACATATCCAATGGATCCAGTGGTAGGTAGACTGGGAACGCTGTTGTCCTGACGACATACCTCTGTAGAACTGCGTACTTTACTGGCATGAAATTGTTTTTCTTTCATTCATAGTATTCCAGGCCAAATGCCGAAAGAGGAAGTGACCAGTTTAGTTTGCAGTCCTGATGGAAACATCCTCTTCCCTAAAGCTCCACCTGGCAACAAAATATTTTTGTAATCTAAAAAAGGTCAAATTTAAAATGTACCAGTGGACTACTAACAATTCTGATATCTAACTACAAAGAAAGGACTCTCTGTCTGTATGTCTGTCCTTCGATTTTCTTGACAACCATTCATCATCTCTCCATAGACACTGAACAGAGCTTTGACTTCATTGAGGCCATAAAATGTTGGTGTGAGCCTTTGCACCCAAATGAATCATATACTCCAGCGTTGCTAGGGAACGCAACCATGTCACGGCAGGTGTGTTGCCCAGGACCCGAGGAAGCTCGGTGTCGAGTGTGAAGTTGTTTGGATGAGCGGTTCTCCGGAAAGCTGCAAGCAGCGATACCAGAGGCCGAGCAATCGGCCCGTTCTGACCAGACATGTCAGACCGTGAAGCCTGTGCTGTAACTATTAGTTCAGTGCTGCAGCCAGTATCCAGGAAAGACTTCATCCACACACACCGTGTCCACACAGTCCTTTGTGAGAAACACATTAAAGTTGTTGCTCTACCCTCTTTCTTCCTGTTGTGTACAGTTTGTCTGGATTAAAAGCATCTCTTCCGTTTGCATTCGGAAACATTAGTTTGGAGCATTGTTTCACACTCAATTCTTAATAGCTGCTACATTGATATTTAAAAATCTATAAGGCAGAATGTTAAAGTTACTAAATGGAATCCAAGCATTTCAGTAATACGTTTGTTTTTTCATGTTCTTCTCAGGCATTTTAACTTGCGGATGAAGAGGGACACGACCTTGTTTTCCCCAGACCTCGTCATAGAGGTTTCAGGAGAGGAGACGCCAATTGATACTTCCCACATTTACACCGGTGAAATCTTCGGTAAGTCCACTAAATATTGCCAACAATGCATCTTGGCAAAGGTGCAGCTATGAAGGTTGCCAGAAAACCTCTCAACTCCAAACTCTTTGATTTATATTTGTTTTGTTTAACTTGAATCCTTTATGAGCGGAGTGGGTTTCATAACCCTAGGAACCAAGGGGCAAGGTCTACAGCTAGTGTTTTGTAGAACTTTGTGTGAGTATGTAAGTGTGTGTCCATTTGTTTATGTACAGTATTTATCACACTCCACACTGACATGCTACCTTACATCCTCCCCCTCTTGGTTCTTTTCCTTCCTGGCCCTCTTCCCTATCTCCAGCACAACTCAAATGAGCAGGAGATAAAACAGGGCCAAGCTTTGTCTTGTCATGTGATCTGTGTGGGTGTGGATGTGAGGGTGAGACAGAGTGGAAGGTCCAGATCTGTTCCTAGATGCTGCTGTCCCTGTGAAAAATACTGATCTTTCCAAATAATCCTATTATATTGTGTAGTACCTGGGTGGAAGTTTCCATCACCATCAATATACTTAAAAAGCATAGTCATATTCATTTCACATTTAAGTGACAACATATAAAAAACATTATACTGGGAGCAATGTTCCCCCTAATGTTTCATGTGTCTGAGCGTACACACAACCTCCCTGAGTATTCCTTGGGCCACTGTGAGCAACATCAGACGGGTGGGGGGGGGTGGACATGCTCAGACGTTTTGGTGTAAGATAATTTCATGAAGGTGGTGATTTATAGTAACTTCATGGGAAATACCGCCTTCAGCTTGGATGTAAATTGAACAAATTTCATCAGAATAACCTAATAGGCTATGTGGATTCACAAGTGTTATTAATATGTTTAGTCAATATTCTGGAAGATACACAGGAAGAACAGCTGTCAATTTGGTGGCAGCTTATCGGGATCCACATAAACTTTACCAAAGTATCCGAGAACGTAGAGAGAAAGAGAAGAAGAAAGAGAAAGAGCACTAGAGCGAGATAGAGATGATGAGGGAGGAAGGGGTTGGGATTCATCATGCCTAGCTGTCCTTGTATCAAGAGGAAATGGTCCTGAGAAAGGTGCATTTTCCTCATAATGGAACCTATCTGCCAATTGCAAAGCCTGTAAACAACTGTTTGACTTACAATGTGCAACAATGTACTGCTC
>OMKK01078885.1:0-14596 GCA_900302305.1 Polymixia japonica
CTAAGTCCTGTAATAATAACGTCCTGGATCCTGCTCTGACCCACGACAGCTAGATAGAGCTCTGTGTTACAACGAGGCTGACATACAAGCTAGTCATCATGTCTACCTGACTGACTGTTCATCTGTATGTCTGTCTGTCTGCCTGCATGTCTGTCTGTCTGTCTGTCTGCCTGCTTGCCTGTCTGACAGATTGCCTGTCTACATGTCTGTCTGTCTCTCTCCCTGTCTGTCTGTCTCTCTTCCTGTCTGTATGTCTCTCTCCCTGTCTGTCTGTCTCTCTTCCTGTCTGTATGTCTCTCTCCCTGTCTGTCTGTATGTCTGATTCTACTGTGACAACTCAGACAAACAACAGTCTACCAATGATTGTGTGTGTGTGCGTGTGTGCGTGCCTGGGGGCCACTGTGTAGCAGTGTGAATGGGAGGGAGACAGGGAAGCAGTGAGTAGGAGTCTATGTGTCTATGTGGGTGCATGTCCCTGCACATGAACACTCCTCTAGTCATTCTGAATAATGAAAATGACTGTATTATAGAGGGATACGGAGACTGCCAAGCAAACAGACAGACAGACAGGCAGCCAGGCAATCGGTCAGTCAGTCAGACAGGCAGACAGACAGACAGTCAGAAGCAGTCAGAGCGATATGCAGAGAGACAGGCAGTCAGTCAGACAGACAGACAGGCAGTCAGTCAGACAGAGAAGCAAGCAAGCAGATAGACATTCAGACCAAGTGACAGCCAGACAGATTAGCATCACTAACTGGCAGAGCCTTTTTAGTGCACAGCATGATTCATCTAACTAACTATAAAGGAAGGAGTCTCTGTCTGTCTGCCGTCTGTCTGTCTGTCTGTCTGTCCTTCGCTTTTCTGAACAACCGTTCATCCGATCGACTTTGCACTTGGTGGGTGTATTGCCAAGGACCCGAGGAGGTGCAGTGTCGAGTGTGTGCTCCCATCCCTAAACCAATCGGCCCGATCTGAACAAGCACGTTTTGAAGTTGAATAATGAACGTCATTCAGTCAATGTCAATAAGTTTCCAGCCTCTCTCTGCTAGCTTATTAATACATTATGTGGTAACCAGCCAACCGATTGACCCGCCATGCATTAACACTGCCAGGGTTAGAAGTTCCATTTGCTGCATGTAGCTCAATGGGTAGAGCAAGGCACTAACAATCCCAGGGTCAGGGGTTCCATTCCCTGTGTAGCTCAACGGGTAGAGCATGGCACCAACACATCCCATACTAAAAACAGATGGTACTGTAAGGTGATTTAGATAAAGGCCTGCACCAAATGGCAGCTTTTTTGTTACTAGGGTTGGGTACCGAACGCGGTACTTTTAACGATACCGACCGGATTACGTCAGTAGTACAGAGTACCGATTCACGTTAAATCAATCGGTGCCAAATTTCCATATCTGAGAGCGCATCTGGGTGAGAGAGTAGGCTAGATTATAGAGAGAAAGAGTTAGAGAGAGAAAGCCTACGTCACCCCTGCAGCTTATGTGAATTGCATACTATTTACAGGGAAATATTACAGTATGAGACAGTTAATGACCCAGACCAGGAGTATTCAATTAAAATTTAATGAGGTCTTACTAATACTACTTACTAATAGTTCCTCCTGGCAAAGGTTCGAACCTCATAAAGTCTAAATTGCGTCTTATAGCCTACTGCTACATCCATCAAATAAAGTCAACAATGTACATTTTCATATCGTTTCGACAATATTTATTGTCAGTTTTCAAAGTAGGATTTACTTTACATAAATTGATCGGTCCATCCATCTTTCAAAGTTCGGTTTTCTGCATCAACTTTCCTTATTTTGGAGCAAGCCATGCTGTCATCACTCTCTCTTCTCTCTTCTCTCTCTCTCTCTAGCGAACTGGCCACGCAGTGTAAACAATCAATTTGATTGGCTCAATTTATTAACTGGATTAGCTGCGCTCGCTGTCTATAGCCACGACCGTCGGAAAAAAAAGAACACTCTGTGAACATTATTATTTATTCTCATTAATTTCTCAGAAATTGGTCACGGGACTAGATAGAACCGTCACTTGGTCCTGGTCCCCACACACACACACACACACACAAATACATGCATAGGTTTACTGTACTACATGCATACTAAAAATTACATTAAAAAAGTACCGAAAAATTGTACCGTTGGGTACCAGTACCAAATCCCTGGTATCGGTTCAAATGTGAATGGTACCCGACCCTATTGGTTACCGTGGAGATCCAGTCTGGTGAAGCTGCGTGCGGCTGGGACACAGCTGTAAGTTTCTCCATGCTCCATAGAATTCCGAATTTATTTAATGCGTTTCATCCTTCTCAGTAGAACCTCCTCATGGTCCACTGGTCCAATGCACCACCCTTACTATACAGCTGCAACGATACTGTCCTCCATACCGCTCACATGCACAGCTAGAGATTAATGTCTATGTAGAATGATATAGTATTTATAGTAGTATGTGTGGCATTCTGTCTATATGAACAGCGATATGTTTACACCTATATGTAGCGTGATATCTATAGTCTGCTGTCTACACGGGCAGTGATACTGTACGTATAGTCTACACTTATAGACAATTATACCTATATTTTAATTTCTATTACATGTCCAATACTATCCCTTTGCACTGTATGTGAGGTTCAGTTGGCCCAGTACCATGTATGTCGGTATGTACTGTGGTTACTATGCTAGCTGTCACTTTGTCTATGCAGCAACGTCACCAAGGCTAATTCCTGTACATTTATAGGACTCGGTGATAACAGGCACTCTGACTCTCTGACGGTTGGTACGTGTAGAAAAGGAGAAACCAGAAGGTTAGGCAAGCCTCCCTCCCAGCCTGTCTGTGATGCGGAGGCCGTGAGTATTGAGTCTCTGCTCTCTGCGTGATATTTGTTTTTCTCCTTAAAAATCCAACCATGTTTCTTTGGTCCTACTATACCGTATGTCTCTATGGGTGCACTACTCTTTTTGTGTCTGATTTACATTTCACAAAACAACGGTTTCTGCAAGAAGCAGTGAATGGGGGAGCGTACAAGAAAAGGGCTGACAGGGAGACTGAGAGGCAGACTGGCTGAGAGAGCGAGAGAACGCAAGAGACAGAGACAGACAGAGAGGGAGAGAGGAAAAAAGAGTGTGTTTATGTTTGTGCCGGAGAGAGAGAGAGAGAGAGAGAGAGACCAACAGTAACTCCACACTCCATACACAAAACACATCATTTAGACTTTAAAGAAGGTTTAGGAAAATACCTCATATATCTTCCAGACATAATCAACACTTTGAAGGCTGTACCTTAGAAGAAGCTAATGTTTCCATTGAAATTAGTTAATAATGGCAATTGTTAAACTTATAGCATTTCAGTGAAGTTGTATTTTAAGCTGTGGACACAGTAGGGCCATAAAAAAGACTTAAACCTTTAATCTGCTATTCTGTGGATCCAGTTATATGAAGTGGTATTAGCATCCTAATACAGATTAACCAAGGTTGTGTTTACACTAAATCTTCTCTACAGTCTAATTCCAAACATCTGCAAAACAAACAGTGGAAGTGTGACAGGTTGTATGTGAATAGTAGGAACAGTAACACTTCTTACAAGGGTCCTATGACAATGTATTAACCTGTTTATTAACCTATGGAAAAGTACTATAGGTACACAGCAGTACTGTGTTAGTACTTCATGACAACTGTACTTACATGTGCTGATATACGAGGACGTTTTGTATTTAGGGAATTCAACATCAATCTGATATTTTCGTGGGATGATAAAAGTAACTACTTTTTTTTTTTTTTTTATTGATAACTCTAATATTTTACTGAAATAAAATGAGCAATTTTGTTTTACTTCTCGTTACTTGGAAAAATAATAACATATTTTGCCCAGTAACACGAACACCTGGCTTGGCTAGCTTGGTTCAAGATGGCAGGGCAACACTGAATTATGGTCTACTGCCTGATGTTCAGTCATTAGATTACTTAACGCTGAAATGCGTCATATTTTCTACTCACTAGAGGGTGCTTTATACGATCTCTGTGGATCTTTTCTTTATTTAATTGTTTGGTTCAGTGCAAAAGTTATACATGACCTTTAAAAGAATACAATGTTTCAGTAAATTGAGAGCGCTTTCCTGTTGAGCAAAAATTGTTTATATAGAGTAAACAAGATTGGCCCCAATACTGACCCTTGTGGGACGCCTTTATGTCTATTAACCATCTACTGCCACAGCTTGGGATCTACCAGAAATATAGAAAGTCAGAGCAGTCCAGACCAATTGACATCAAACTGTTCAGAAGGAGCGCATGATCAACAGTATCAAAGACTACTCAAATCAATAAATAAGGCTGCACAGTGCTGTTTGTTGTCAAGAGATGAGATAACGTCTACGGTCTTTTTAATGTGACTTATATGCGTCTTCTAGTATCAGATCATGCTAGGCTGCATTAAGTGACAGGTCTGGACACGCACAAATCCTATTTTGTTTGCATCTGCCGAACCACTTGAAATGGAATTGCATGTAGTCTGGACGGAATCGGAATCGGTCAAAACGCATTCACTGAAAAAAAAAAAAAAAACATCATGAAATCAAAGGCTGCAGCTGTTCTAAAATGTAGTTGAAGGTGTGCTTTCGCATACGGAAATTGAGAACCTAGTCGGAATCTGTGAAGTTATGTACAATGTGGTTCCATCAGTGATGGCTGTGTTTGTGCAAAACAGTTAACGAAAGTTGCGAAACAGTTGAGGCATGCGAATAATAATAATATATACTCATACTAATAATATAATAATAAATAATAATACTCGCATTAATAGCACGCCTCCGCTGCCGCCTCCTCATCAGCGCACGCCTCGTGTACCTCGACTACTACAATAGTTTAAACGTAACGAAACAACCTCATGAACACCGAAAGCCACTTTCCAGGAATGTCGTTTTCGGTTATATTGGGCGGTGTTGTGAATTTGTGCCTAGGTGATAATCCTAAATGTATTACCCTTTGCCCTCTGTCCGTGGATTTAAGTCACTGGCTAACACTGACTATAACACTGACTGAACCCAATTTATTTTGTCTCCATCCATCATATAGAGGCTGGAGGGTGAGAAACCCTTATTACCCCCCCTCGCTGTTCCATGAAAGTCCTACTATTTTTTCACATACCAGTGTTCTATTTATGTGTTGTGGTGACACAAGGGTCCTTATCTGGGATTTTAAGATTGCTAGGAAATCAATTTGCCGGAGTAATACAGTGAGATAGTTTACTCTGGTGAGAGACTTAGTCTAAAGAAGACTTCGGACCGGAAGCTAAAGGTTAACAATACATGGCCAGCTTGTAAGGGTAGAGAAGTTTTTTGGGGAGATTTTTAACACATAGAAGACATAGAGGCATCGTTAAAGATGTCTCTATCTTTTATTTTTATTTTCTTCTTTCTTTCTTTTCTTTTCTTTTGATTTTTTTTGAAGACAACTCTGTACCAGTAGCTGTATTTTTCAGTATATCAGCCTGCTTCAAAGAAATCATGACAGATTGAAGATCTCTGAAGGCAATATACATTGCATTTCTCATCTGTTATCGCTGCAGAAAAAGAAAAACATTGTGTAACAACAGAGGTAATATTCTCTGTCCTGATTAAACTTTCTTATTGGGTTTGAAGATACATCTGATTTACATATTACTCATCATGATTTAACATATTCATACAGCTTATGCAACACAGGATCACGTCTATTTTAGGTCGTTCGACCTTTAGATGATCTATTGCTTCAGGTCACTGTGTCTGGCATGTTGTCCGGGAACGTTCTCGTTGCAGGAAGTCCTTTGCGGTTTCTTCTTCTGCCTATTCGTCTATTATCTCTTTGAAGTCACACTCGATGATGTCAACTGCATCCTGCTGGGTTGTTGAGGCAGTTTTTTGGGTTTGACGTCTGTCATTTAACCTGTTTATTTGTTCAGCAGATTTTCACCACGTCCAAACCTGTGCTGTCGCACAACAGCGGGATACTGACATTGGAACTGCGATCTGACCACAGAGCTCGCATTCAACTGTCAAATGCGGACGCAACTCAAATCTGGCCTGATGTGAACGGATGTTCGAATTCCGATTCCAGGAGTAGCATGAAAAGATTAGTGTAACTGTAGAGTAACCGAATGTGTAACCATAGCCAATGTCGCTCAAGGCCAGTAACCAAATAAAGCTGAAATTTAACAATTACAATTGAGACGATTAACTCAATGATTTCTGTTTCCGCTGGCATTCGATCAGCAGTATTCTATTTCTCTGAACAATTGGCTTCAAAGACACGCTCCCTTCCGAGGCCCCCTAGTTCTCCCTCATCAAGGACAATTTGCTCCTCTTCACATCCTGTCCCTCACCCGTCAAGTTTTGACCGCTGAACTGCGTTGTCGCCTTCCTCTGCCGATAATATGCTGATAGACAAAACACTTTCGGTGGTTTTTCCCTTCTTCGACGTACCGTTTCTGCGGTCAACGATGTGTTGAGCGAGCTTGATAAACCACCAGCTGTTCCTCGTTCCTCCCTGGAGTGACTTCGGTCGGATCTCTACCCTGGCACTGAAACAACACTAAACGAGGTTGTGGGGATATTTCTGGGTGTCCCAGACTGAGATCTTCTTATTGATCGGTAAGTTTACCTTGCAGAATATAAAGGCCTTATTCTTTTTAATTGTAAAACAAATCTCTGCAGCAATGTGGACCAAGGACAAGGCAGAGTTGATCACATGGAGGCCACATTGATTAAGTACAGTGTGGTATACTGACATACATGGATATAGTCTAACCTTGTAAGGATGATTCAGTTCAACCCACAGAGCACAACTGATTTATACAGCTATGTATTATTAAATGTGAGTTGTCTATTTGATTAGCTAGTCCTAGTCACATTTAAGCAAACCCAGGCTGATTTATATCAGTCCTTTTCACAGACCTACTTCTTCACTTCCGGAGACAAATCGTTTTTCTTGATCTGCCAAGTGTCCTGTTTTGATGAGAGGCTGTGTGTTACACGGTTTAGCCCAAATGCCCGACACGGCGACGGGACACGCCGGTTATAACAAACCGATGCCTGCTAGTTTTGTTCAGGCACTGACACTGAAGCCCAGGTTCCCTATGATCACGTAGCGCTCTGGTCCCTTAAGGCTGCACATGGTTTAGTGCTGTGTTTCATATGATCATGTAGTCCTATTTTCCCTTAAGCCCGTGTTAATTTAGCTTAATGCTAGCTAAGCCTTATAGAGCCCTATACTACTGCAACAACACTCTAGAGGGCATTCTTTACTGCACTTATGGTTACCATGGTGATGGTTCTGGTTACGAAGTACAGCCGAGTACTCAATGGTATTATGGTGTAAATCAAACAGTTACATGAGTAAACTACTGTCTAATCCCATTTTTAGTAGTCAATATGCATATGTAATAAAAACAGGAAGAAAGAAGAAAAGTCGCTAATTAGCTCCCTGGTTACCACAATAATTTATAATAACCAATAAAGCCGTAACCCCCGGCTAGCCATGCTTTCTGGGAATTATCAACCTGGTTGGAATGTATCTTTGATCAATCAGATGTCTTGGCTGTCACGACTCTTTGTATACTACACGATAATAAGTAAGTTCCATTAATAATGCACTGGGATAAAATCACTCCCGTGCATTTTAAATGGTTGTAATCGGAACATCTCTCTCTCTCTGTCTCTCTCTCACACACACACACACACACACTTGTCTTTTTAGGAATTGAGAAAAAAAACAATCTTCTGACTGAAGCTAGTGCAAGCCACCGGCCCAAAACTGTCCAGAAAGTTAGTATAGGCTACTTTACCAATCACTTTGGCAGACAAACCAGCAATTGACGGTCCTATTTTATTCCAAAAACGTATCGGCTTGAAAGATTATGGTTGTAGACAAGACAGTTAGTGACCTGCCCTGAAATTGTATTTCTGAATTATACAATAGATTTTGTACCGTTGGCTCTGGTGTCATGAAACTTCTTCAAACCAAAAAAGCACAATAAAAAATGGGACTGAATTATATAGTAAAGTATGATTATTATTATTTTTTTTTTTTCAATCAACAGCGTTGATATGAAAAACAAGATATCGAAAAAAAAAAGATGAACTTACAGGCGTAGGTCATGGCGAAGCTGCTGCCCGTATCCACCATGTCCACTTGTGGCACCAGCTTCGGGATGTCCTGGTGACGCGCCAGGGCGAAGCGGAACACCTCATACTCGTGCGAGCCGGTCGGGAACAGCCCGCCTGTCAGACGGACACACCGACAAACACAGATCGGTGCGGAGAAACATCGTGTTGCCAGAGGGGGGAAGTATGTTTTCCATGCAGGCTGCGACCGGATTATCTACCCTAACCGACTGAAAATAAGCACTGTAGGGGTAATACTTTGGATTGAATACATATGGAGAAAAGCACATTCACTCTTCTCCTGGTTTGAATGTTTTGCGAGATCATTAAATGTGTTGTCTCAAATGTTTTGGTCTCATTAATATATGTTGAATACAGCATTGTAGCCTGTAGTCAGTGGTTTGTGTTGAGTGAGCTGGGGGCAGATGTGCGTTCATGGACTGTTCCGATTTAATTTATAAGGAAGTCATTCAACTTGATACGCAGTGCCATGTTTACGCAGGAAGAAATGCTAAATATGTTGTGAAACTGTAGGAAAACGATGTGATGGTTTAACAGATCAAATTAAAACCCAAGACCCCGGTCTTAGGAAGGATCTGCAGCCAGACGCACACCGTTAGTCTAATACTCTACCAACCCGTTTTGACTAAAATGTTGCTGAATTAAGGCCTAGAGTCTTTCCTAATTTATATACCTGATCTCATACATTATATCTATTTATTCCATAGCAAGCACCTCGTCCAGGTTTTGGATGCGCATATTTAACAGGCAGGTTTTATTTTGTTGTTGTGTGAAATTCAATATAAATACTCTCTATAAATATGTATCTATTTGCCAAATCGACCTATCAGTGCGTTATCATCGTCCGCGCCTGCTTGCGCTACAGCCGATCACTCACCTATGTTGATGTTACTTGGGAAACTTGTGCCGCAGCAAAAGCCGACCACGCAACTCACAAAGAACACAGAAGAAACGGGGAATCTTGGAGGCATATTTCCTGTAGCACGGCCGACGAAAGGGAGACGGGGAATAGCGTTGTTAATTCCATACACCGGTCCGGTAATGATCCCCACCGACGACCCGCAGCCCCGATCTACAGTCTGTTGGTCAGTCCTGTCTCTCTGTCTTTCTCTCTCACCAAACATCCATAGTTGTAGCGCAGCAGCCGAAAACACAGCGCTGCTTGAACGTCGCGTCAACTCTCCCTCTATCCAAGTCTCTCTCTCTCTCTCTCTCTCTCTCTCTCTCTCGGAGGTGCGCACAGAGCAGAGCCAAAAGGAGACACGCATACAGGCAGGAGTGAGATCAAGAAAGAAAGAGAGACGCGCACAGAGAAACCCAGAGCAAGAGAGAGAGAGAGAGAGTCACTGACGGAGAGAAAGAGACAGGGAAATAGAAGAATGAGAAAAGCGCAGAGAAACGTCCTCATTGTTTTCTCCGCTCCGTCTTCACGGTCTTTCTGTCATCTGAAACAATATCTTGTGAGTGTGACTGGCAGCGGAATGAACACCAGTCAACTTCACTAGGCTGCATGTGGCCTGCAAAGCAACCTCCATAGACGACTTCATTCAAGTCTTTCATAATTTAAGTATTTCTATTCATCCACTCCGCAATAGGCTATTATTAGGCAGTAATACATGAAAGGGAGTTCTTTACCGTGAGATAGTGGCACTGGTGTGTGCAAACGGACGCAGGCACAAGGCCAAAGCCCAAGAGCCATAGATCAGCTATTAACCACGGTTTATTGACAATTTATTAACACGCTAAAAATTTACAAAGAACCATTTGTTATTTGACTTTCCACATGATAGGTTCCACTATCGTTGCTATTCAACAGTTACCTTGCGAGGCAGCTGGATTTACGATGACCGCAAGAATCCATCTTGTCAGGCTTCAAGATGAAATATAAAACAAAGAACCGCTAAGTACATCTATTGGCTGTGCTCACTGCACGCTGATTGGCTGCGCAGTGCCTCACTGCACGCTGATTGGCTGAGCGGTGCCTTACCTGTGTCACACAGCGTGGCTGATTCGCGTTTTCGTCGGCTTGCATTGGGTCATCTCATCACTTTTTGGATAACCGTAACCTAAAAAGTTGTTTATTAACCTTCAAACAGAGATTATGTTTTATCATATAGGCGCACGGTCCAGCTGTGCCTAGCTAAGCTAAGATAGCTAAGTTAAAATAGCTAGCTAAGCTAGCTACACCTGCTCAGGATATGACACCCCTGCGTTTAGCCCGTGGTTTAGCCCAGATGGTGATAGACAGATGGTTCATCCAATCACCTGTCAAGTATTTTTTTGAAAGTGCCCGCCCTTTTTCAAACAGTTTCCAAGGAGGACTTCTGAGATGGTTCTGTGTAACTAACCATCTGGTGCGTCAGGTTAATTCAACAGAATACAAAAGCAAAATTGTAATTGTAATGGCAACACCAGAGATCAGTGGTTTTAGGTAACACTATGGCTCTCAACTGAAAATGGTTTCACTTGTATTCATTTGAACACTGCCCATTGTTGATAAAATGTGAATCCACAGGGGTGGTAATGTTGCTGGTAGACCTACTCATGGGGGCTGCATGGTCAATTACATTTGACCGGGGTGCTTTGTCACTCGGGTCACAGCTGACAGAGAGGAAGTTGCTCCATTGCTTCATGTTGGAAAAGAGATGGCTTCCAGTAGCTGTTATAGCTAGAGGTTTCTGCCCTGTGCCCAGTTTACAATCATTGGCCCTCATTTATCAAACTATTGTGAGATCAAATCTGAACTTACCGCAAATGTCGGTATTTATCAACTCCATCTTTGTTGCAGCTGTAATATCAATCTCATGTTTGATTGAAGAACATGTACGCTCATTTCAAGGAACTATATAGTTATGTTGCGCTTGGAAAACTATGACAATTACATAATATTAAAGGTGAAATATGTAATATTTTCTAGCCACTAGAGGGTTCTTGTGTTCACAAAATGCCGGTTTAAACTTAAGCTCACGCCCCTCAGCGGTTGCCAGTTTATCTACCTAACAACCACCGTTTGGAGCTGCATTGCGTGAACTGAATACACACTGACTGAACTGGCAACAGCTAAACTGAGACAACAGGCTATGTCAGACTGTCCATTTACAATAAATAAATAAATAAATAGTTTGTGTTTTTTGGATGGTAAAAGCAAAACCTTTAATCAGGCCTACTATCTATGTGGGTGTCTTATAATTATTTCATTGTTTGGTTAAGTACACAAGTTACCTACTGTATATGACCTTAAAATAATGTTCTGTGACAAAGCATAATTTCTTTCCAAATGTTGTTTCCAAATGTCATGACAGTCGTTGATCCGACTGCCAAACAAGTCATCCTCTTGGCATTATCCTGTGCGACCATAACATCAACCTTCCAGTAACAAGGACTGTCCTTGCTTTGTGAACATGTACCTATGTCTGTATTTTTTTTTTGTCACGCTCCAGGGGAAATGTATGATTGTTCATTTCTTTGTTAAATGTGAGGGTGACATATTTTTCTGTTTTCGTCCCTCTAGATGATAAAGGACTCAGGCCACAACTGTTTGGTTTCCCTCCTTCCCTCTTATGGCAAAACATATAATGATTGTCACAATATGATAATTGGTTTGAGCCAACTGTGGTATAGTTAAATTTAAAGATATATTCAGTCAGACTTTTTTGACCAGACCAGTGTTTCCTCCTCTTCGATTGATTCCAATATAATTTCTTTACAGTGACACAACCAGGAAAGCTGAGAATGAATGACAAAATGAACATTACATAATAGCATTGTGTGTGTAGTAGTAGTAGTAGTAGTAGTAGTAGTAGTAGTAGTAGCAGCAGTAGTAGTAGTAGTAGTAAGAGGATGGTGAGTAGTAGAAGAGGTAGTTGCAGTAGTAGCATAGTAGTGGTAATAGCAGTGATAATTGTAGAAGTAGTAGTAGTAGTAGTAGCCTGGCAGTAGTAGTACAGGTAGTAGCAGTAGGAGTTGAGGTAGCAGGCCTACCCTAGCTGCAATATAGTATTAGTAGCCTGGCAGTAGTAGGCCTAGTTTTACAGTAGATGTGCAGAGGCATTGGTACCACTTTACATTACAGCTCGGTAATACCAAGGTAATACCAGGGTAATAGATAGAAACTACTAAAACTGCCATCTTTTCAGGCTCAGTGTGGCTGTTATGATGGGTTATAACAGTAAAACTAAAAAGCAACACACATTTTGCATTTTCCAGATCTGATTCCACAGTACTACACAGAAAGTACTACCCCTGTTTCGAGGAAAACAAAGTGTTCATTCAGGATGAGTTTGGAAGAGATTGAACCAAAACAACATGGTAAGCACCACTTGTAACAACCAACACAGTAAGTACCTGGTAAAAGTGTTGATATTAACCTGGTACTACCTTGGCAGTGCCCTGTTATTACCCAGTTCTGAAGCGTCAGTCACGGTAACAGTAACAGCAACAGATAATATTTTGCCATCCTATACGAAGCCAATGCCTCCATTAGGCTGAGCTGAGACAGCCAAGGTTAAAATAAGGTGGCCAACCATTTCTCCATCCCCTCTGCCAGCCTGGCACACTTCCTGTACACCACAGAGGAACCTGCCGCCGCTCTGCTAAGCCACTGTAATTAGCTCGCCGTGAAATTCGCTGATCTGGCAGAAACCTGACACATACAGTAAGACGTCTCGGTTTATCTACGCCGGCACGCGGGTAGAGATCAAACGTTCTAATCCGCGGGCGGCGAACCGGGGATCCGCATGCTGCCCGCGTAGCTGAGTGGCTGAGGTGATTACTTGACGGGGCCGTAGTGACGTGATAAAATCTCTCCATTTCTCGGCGATTTGGACACGATTAGAGTTTTCCTCACAGGAAGAGCGGGCTACAGGAAGAAATGTGGGGGGGGTTGAGGACGGGAGTGTTTTTTTAAGATTTAACTCCTGATAGCTGGAGAGCAATTATACACAGCGGAGTGGAGTTGAGGGTCAGGAAAAATGTGACGAAGTTTAGGATGCTATACAGCAGAACTAATTCCTCACTGTTTTCATCCTTGTCCTTATAATAATAACAACAGCAATAATATTATATCGTGCTGTTAATCTCGTTTCGTCGCCCTTCGCAAGGAGATCGTCAGGGTGTAATGTAGGCTACAGAGGAGCGCCCCTGAGGCTGGTAGGGGGAATTAGTGCCTCGCTCAAGGGCACCTCGGGAGTGCCCCCTGACACAGGGCTTGAATCCTGACGGCTGAATCACAGCATCTCGATCACGACACCAACCTGCTGCCTGAAGGCAGGTGCAGTACAAAGTCAACATAAGGCTGCCTGACGCACAGGGGATTTATATAATACCTCCAGTATCTCTAACTGGCTTCTAAACATGAACAACATTGATTTTGAGAGTGCTAATTATTTGCTTAGATTAGTTTGGTTGGAAGCGCTGATATTAAATTTAAAATATACTTTCAAAGGGTTTGTTAATTATATCTTACATTAATCTTGTTGCATTAATTATGGATTAGGCCTTATAAAAAAATAAGTCATGTTTTCTGTATTTTAGTACATATTTTAACAAATATCAACAGGTGGGTAGAAGGAGGTGGTATTCTGCTGAGGAGGAGGTGGTATGCTAGAGGAGGAGGAGGTGCTATACTGTGACCCCTACATCAGATACTGTACAAGTCTAGTAATTAGGTTGAACGTATAACAGGAGTAGTCCTTTATATCTCAATGGGTGGAACATTTGAGGTCTGGGACCAAAACGAGAGGTTTGAAAAATGCTGACATACTCACCAAGATCCTGTCCAGCCTCTTTAACACTGCCAGTGTCAGTTGTCCAATTCCCTGTGTCGCTCAATAGTTAGAGCACAGCATTAATACAGCCAGTGTCAAAGCCTTTTCACACAAAGCTCAATAATCAAATTCTGTCTCAACTTGCTCTTTTGGCTCAATATACATTGTTTTCATAAACATCTTCACACTATCAGCTACACAGCTAGGTGGTGTCACGGTCTGACTCATCCCCCCCATCCCCTCTACTCCGAGTGTCAGCTGTTTAGTCAGAGATGTCCGACATGTCACAGTACCAGCTTCTGTCTAGAGCCTTGTTGTTTTTTCCTTCAAGGTCCACCATACATTATTTCTATACGTTAAACTCTCTAAAGGAGCCAGGCTCATAAAAGAATGATGGTTTTAATCCCCGGCACTGCTGTTTTCCATAAAGAATGGTGGGAGAATGAATAAGTGATGACTTCATTGTGCCCACACAGCACTATTTTACCCCAGCAGAGGGGAGCTGAACTAAAGACGCCCAGAATCCGCTCTCATAATCACTTCCTATGAGTGTAAATCAGAAGGTATAAGTAACGAGCGTCCCGCAGCTCACTGGACTGGACTGAACCGTGTAATGTTCTGTGTTCTTGTTCTGGCGAAGCAGAGGGGGGGGGGGGGGACAC
>OMKK01078889.1:3638-15903 GCA_900302305.1 Polymixia japonica
TGTCTCTCTCTCTCTCTCTCTCTCTCTCTCTCTCTCTCTCGCTCTCTCTCTCTCTCTCTCTCTCTCTGTCTCTTTCTCTCTCTCTCTCTCTATCTGACTCTCTCTCTCTCTCTCTCTCTTTCTCTCTCTCTCTCTCTCTCTCTCTCTCTCTGTTTCTCTGTTTCTCTGTTATCTGTCCTAACCTCCGTCAAGGGGAAAAAAAAGACTCTTTGATTTGAGACACTTGAACAGACTCCTGCTATGATGCCTGCACTGCAGTATGCTTTGCCACGTGTTTCGTCCGTTTGAAGCTTAACATCGTCTTTGTCTTATATTGTGTTTCCTGCCATGCCTTCGAGGATACTTTTCCTTTGAGTTTTGTTTTGGTTTTGTTTTGGTTTTTTTTTAGAATGGTGTGATGACTGTATGAACTTTCTCTCCTAATTATGCCTTTTCCTGACCTGCCCAACATGAAATGTCAAGTCCCATTCCAGTATATTTATCACCGATTTCTATCAATGACCTGTTAAGTGATATATGAATATATAATGATAATAATAAGTAGCTAAATGATGCAATTCTTGCTGGCTTTATTTTATTAATCATGAATTAGTCCAACATGAAGTAAGAGATTCTGTCGAGTCCCGCGGTGCAGTCATGGTGCTCACGTGTAGTTCTTTATGAATGCAAGAAGAGGAGGATTGTGAAAGTTTCCTGAAAATTTGCAGCTAAGGAAAATTTACAAATTACAACTTTGACTTCCATTCATTAATCCAATGCTTCTCACTAAAGAACAGACATGTTTTATCATGCTGTGAACCTCGTTAAGGTTTAATGGTGCGCAGGTGAAGAGGACTGAAGTGTCCCTTTCTCATGCTACTAACCAGAACTTGACCCCTGGTGCCCAAAGAAAACACAGTATTACCTGAAGTCTAGCATTCAATATCCATAGAGAATCAAGCCTATATGTGTATTCATTTTGTCAACCAGGGGCTTAAGTTACCATAATTGTTTTCATTTTGTGCCATTAATCATTTTGTAAGAGCGGGCTTCTCATGCCTAGACATAGTTGAGTGGTTAACCTGCTAGAGTCACGTGAATGTTGTGTCCTTAACTGGCTTCAGATTTAATCCCACCAGAGGGTTCTCTCCCCTGCTCTGTCTCCCTTGCCTCTTTACCGCTGTCTCGAAACATTACAGAAACGGTGTACATTACAGAAAAGGTGAGCAGAGTGCCAGCTAGGATGTCAGAAATATAAACTAAACAAATAACAGTAGATTGCTCTTTCTTTTTTTTTTTTTCAGGTGAAAACCTAATTTTGGAATGGGGCTTGTATGTATAACATGACACTTCAGCATGTTTGTCACAATACATGCCATTTATAGTGTGTAGAGAAAACTGAACCTTTCTTTTAACTGAGGAAAATGGCTGCTGTCCTTGCGCTGGTTGTCATGGCGCCCCCTGCTGGCGTTGTAGCGTCATGACGCAGGGCTGGCTGTATGCCGAGACACAGCATGACATGTTCTGTTCTACCAAGAACGATGGTGAGAATGTTCCTTCATTCCAAAACGAGATATCCACCGCTTATAAAAAGTGACACTTACAGGTATTTTTACATAGACATAATGATGATCGATAACACAAATTATAAACAAATGATGGTGCTTTTTCACAGACTGGATCATCTTATATTTCAGAGATAGCAAATTATAAACTTCAGGCATTTAAAAACATGTTATGGTAACTTAGATCTTTGCTGCACAAAATGATATCACACATTCCAACCGGAAGATACTGAATGATGAATCTTAGGTAATGATTTTTTTTCCAGTGCATACTAAGCATTTCAACTGTGAGTCCGGTGTGTTTCTATCTGGTTAGATCAATAGAGGGACTAAGCTTCTAAACCCCAGGTATGTTAACTGTATCAAGACTCCTTACCCAGGAAACACTAGATAAATATCCCCAGTAGGTGTAGAGATGGGAGGACTTGCTGCAGATGGGTGACATTTCAGCTCTGGCCTTTCCCCAGCGTCTGTACAGTATAACCCAAACGTCTCTGTGGCAAAGGCAAGAGTACTCCCATTTCTTCATTCATTATGCATACGTTTTTTCAAACTTCAGGTTGAAGTGAGGTTGCACCATGTTTCAAGGACCCAAGCCTTGAACTCACAACACATGTAAACCTTCAAGTTAAAAAAAAAACCCCCACCAGATTACAAGTGTTACGAAAACAGTGATGGTTCTGTGCTTTTTTTTAATTATTATTATTTCTGTAAGATGAGAAATCTGTTTAGAATATCTGTTTGGAGAACACAGTATCGGACTGTCCCAGCCTGTTATATGTTCTGTACTGTTTATTTGTAAATAAGAATATATGAAGAATGGAAAATGTAAAATTGTTTATAAATGAGTCTTATTCTATGATACAATACATCCTCGTTACAGGCCTTTCTGTATGGGTCACTTAGCCTGTTTGTGATTTCATTTGTTTTCAGTAACATCCAGTAGTAGCCTATAATCAGATCAGACCCTTGAATCTCTTGATTTAGCATGTGTTCCTGCTATAGTGCCTGCTGGCTACTCCTGTGCAAACACTGCCAGGCTTAGGGATTCTATTCTCTGTGTAGCTCAATGGGTAGAGCAAGGCACTAACACTGCCAGGGTTAGGGGTTCCATTCCCTGTGTAGCTCAATGGGTAGAGCAAGGCACTAACACTGCCAGGGTTAGGGGTTCCATTCCCTGTGTAGCTCAATGGGTAGAGCAAGGCACTAACACTGTCCGGGTTAGGGGTTAGATTCCCTCTGATGCCACCCATTCTGAAATATACACTCCTAGTATTTGCAAGCCGCTTTAGATAAATGGCTGAATGATGGATGAACTTTGATGAATGTTTCCACCAACCGGCATATGTAACTTTTTTCACAATTCTTGAAAAGAAATTATTTTCGTTGATACAAGCTTTTGCAGGACGTTGATTTGAAGTCTAATCTCTACAATATTTTTTAGGTGATTACAATACAATATGAACAAGGCGAAGGCTATTCTGATACCAAGAATGACTAATTAGAATGGATGTTCACTATAACTATGACTTGGTCTCTTTAACCGTGAATAAGGAACTTTGATAGGATCTCAGTGAGCTGTTTCCATTCCCTTTAAATGTCTCATGTCGCCCCTGATATAGACCTGCGTACACCTCCAGGTGTTGGATATGAATAGACTTGAAACAGACTTTAAAAATACATCTGCAAACTGGATTCAATCCTAAAAATTAACACGATATTGGTGTGTATGTAAACGTGCTCAATGTCTCCAAATGTCTGCAGTATTTGGAGGTTAAAACGCTAGTGTGATATATTTTCATTTGAGGTTTTTATTTTTCGCTCTCTTAATCTTTCCTAGAGACATGGGGATTGGTAAATTCTTAAAGGTGCTATCAGTAAGATGGTCACTCTAGCGTTGGTGAGGTGAACTACACTAACAAACCAAAACAAGAAGCACAGTGTTCCTGCTTGTGCAAGCTGAGGGGAGGAGCTACGTGTTGATGGACAGGCTGAGGGGAGGGTCTGTTTGACAGTCCGTCAAAGCAAAACAAAGACCAGGAAGTAGAGAAACAGCGCCACTGAGGCACAATCAAAACAGAGAGAGGGGAAGCTTTCAGACCATCACCATTATACTATATCTTACCATACAGTGTGATAATTCCACTTTTTATTTGATTTTAACATATTTCGGATAGCAGATGGCTCTCCTGCCTTGTTTTACCGTTAACTTCGTGTCTTAATGTGTCTGAGTCAGATCCTCTTGTCTTGTAAGGAGGTTCACATGTGTTGTAGTTCTTTGTACATAATAAAGAAAGCTGTAAGATAGGTTTCAATAAACCTGTTTGTTTGTTGTGTGCACGCGGACGTGGACACTCTTGGAGCTGTTCCTAGCAGCTGATTGATATGAAATATCTGGTTCGAAACACCAACCACCTGCTAAGTGGTAAGTTGCACATCTGTCAGTTAAAAGCGGATCTGCAGACAACTGGTTACCTGCTAGCATGACTTTTCTAGTCTAAAAAGTACTTTGGTAGAGGAGAAATTGAGTGCATAACCATCCTCTAACTGGAAGATCACATTTCGACCGCCCATGACCCCTGAGTGACGGCCCTGATGAATCCTGCAGGGCTGACCTGACCTCTGACCTCCCTGTGGTGGGCTGTAGGGGAAAGACTAATGTCCCCCGTGGGGATCAATGGAGTGTTATGTAATTCTGAACCTACTTGCCACTGTGGCAGGTTGAAAGTTGATGAATGAAAGTTAAGTTTCAATCCTTGTTGCTTCACAGAAACCCCGCAGAAATCTAATCTTTATTATTTTTTTTTAATCATTTACAACATGCTACAAAACACAGTCAATGGCGTCAACACCATGAAAGCTTTTTATCGACCTACACTGTGGACTCACTGGTGTAGTGTAGGAATTATCTAAGTTATCTACAGGGCCTTGGGCAAAAAGCAAAACGGCAAACAATGTCTTTCCTTGTGCTCGTGCCCCTTGCACTCTCTAACAGTATAGTTCTGCAAACCATTCATAAATATGAACCATAAATCATTTCGCTTTCTCAAGCACAATATATAAACACCCACCAGGAGACGCAGCACCTTGACAAGTATATGTTTACACGGGCTTTAAAGAAGCATTCTATGAACAGCATGAGATGGATTTGTGATTGACTTTTGGGTGAATATGACTTCAGGCTCAATTCCCAGTGGACCCAGTCGTCAACTCGGCTTCACTGAGAGAGATATACCAATACTGCCGTCAGACCGATGTGTGAAAACAACACAATACAACAATACAATCCTTAAGATCTCTCTGATGAAGAAGAAAGAATACTTCTCACTTATTCTTATTCAGAAACCCAGGTCAGATTTCAGTATTCCCTCTCGAGTCACTGTATTGAAATACTATTCAATAAAGTTATACTTAGCAAACACATACACAAAATATGTCAAATCAAGTAAAAATCAGTCACCAGCCAGACTGTGTCAAAAGGAGTGTAAACATTAAATACATTCACAGACTGACGAGCTGTTGCTGTCCGCTGTCTGTGGAAAAAGAAGGCATAGGTTTAACCAACAGTCAGAGCTTCAGCATACAGTTCAACAAATGTCCCTCTTGATAAGTCATTGAAACTTTTATAGTCTGATAGTGTTTTTTCTTAAAGCAAATTAATTTATTTGAACCACCACTTGAGGAAGTCAAATGTGCTCTTAGAAAAGGATAGCATGAAATTAAAAGCAGTTAAAGTATTTGGCAAAATCACTTTTACAAACTGGATCCTCTATATTTTAGAGATGTTAAACGATAAACTTAAGTGAATGTTTGTTTTCCTCAGCAGTGGATAAAAAGCACTTAACAGTTAGTTAGTAGTTAGAGATGAAAAATGTTTAGTTGAGATGATTTCACTTGTTTCCAAAGTAGACTGATCTGCCTTATTCAATGTAATGAAACAGGATTCAAGAAAATTATTTAAACAAATGAAATTGGATTTTAAATAAGTAAAATAAGTTGTAAGATAAGTTTCCCAGTTGGCAGATTTCTTTTTTTCATTTCAAGACTGGAAACAAGATTAAATAACTTGGACATTTTCTGAGGCAGTGAGGGTGGGAATTGAACTGCTAAACTGCTAAACTGCTATGGTGATTTAGTTATTGTTCATTGCTCTTATGTCACTGGTTTCCTCTGCATTTGAAGTTTCCCTTATTTAAGTTAATAAATAATTCTGATTTGAGAAAATTTGAAAACAGCTGGTATCATCTCACCAGATGGCAGATTTTCTTCTCTTTTTAAGAACAATGGGATTTTAAACTCAAGATTATATAACTGGTTAGAAATTCTTTCCAGTCTGAGTCAGTGGGGGCAGACAATTAAACTGCAAAAAGAATTTTGTTATACAAAATATATTTTTTTATATTCAGACTTATGCTTATTTCAACATATGGGAAGTGGAATTACCTTGTGGTGATAAACAGACAGTTTAGCTGGTTTACCTGACTTACAGTAATGTTGCTGTTTTCAGACAAAAAATATATTTTTTATTTAATGATCTTAAACAAGCTTTTGTTTGAAGATTTCTCTTCCTTTGTAAGGGTTAGGAGAGATGGCAGTGAGAGTTAAGAAGAAGTTTGGGCATAATTATCTGCTAGATAACTAGATGGATGTTCCTGAATAAAATAAACGTACTTTTTAAGCTTGTCATTCTTTTAGTTCGTGTCAGAATGTGTGGGCTTGGATACGAAAATATTGCAATTCTGAATGAAAATAAAGGTACTATTCCCAAACGCAATAAAATTAATCAATTATGAATTACAAGAAATTCAAGGCCTTTTATAACTGTCAAATATTCTTTCAAAGAACTTTTTTGAATTTGTTCAAGTTTTCCATGGTCTTTAATTAACAGCCTTGAATAAAAATAATAATGTGCATCAAAATATTGACAAACGCCATTGCCACAACTGAGAAAAATATTTGCATTGTATCGATTTTTTCCCCATGCCTACTAGGCAGCACAACTTAAAAGGCAAATTAGTGACTTGATCAATATTAGATTGTACATAGGCTGAAGATAGCTGTTTAAATAGGATTCAGAGAACTTAAACTTCCTTATGTATTTTTAAGCTGTGACAACATATTGTGTTATATTGCAAACTTCACCCACAAGGCTTTCCTGTGTTGGTGAAACTTTTGTAGCTGCTGTCCACACTACAGAGGGGACACAACACCGAAATGCACATTTAGGCTGTTATTGTGCGAAAGTGCATTTATCAGTGTTTGCAGATTTATTTTATTTATTTTTATTAGTTTTGAATTATGAGCTCTCAAGATGAATGAATATACAATCCTGTGACATCCAGAAATTCTCCAGAACAGCATCTAGAATTTTCTTTAAACAAATTGTAGGCATGAGAGCATGACTGTCCAGACATTCTTTTCAGCCATCAGACCATGCAAGTCAATAACAGAACTCTTTAGAACCTTTATAAAAATGTCTTCTCTCGAACGATAACAGCCTCAAAGCCAATTTTGGTGGAATTCCCCTTTAAACAGAATGATCGCTTATGGTCCAAAATATTAATGTAGTATATACATTAGAGTAAACCTTACATACTGTAGCATGGAGTCACTGTAAACGGTAGAGTTCAAGCCCCCCCACCCCACTCCAAAGACCTGCAGAATAGGAACCAGAAATTCAAGCACATCGATTTTAGACACACACAGTCCAAGCAGAGTTACTGTAGGTGTAAAAGCGTATAAATATCAATTGCATCATATCAATCATTTTTATACCATATCTTCATTGGTATAATATGCTTTAACTCACATAAAGCGTGGTGGATAACGTAGTTTGAAGAGCTTTTTTTTTTTTTTTTTTTTTTTTTTTAATATGGTTTCCAGATGTTATATCCCCACTGGCTTCACTCCGCCTGGCCCCTGCGGGGACGATAGCCTGCCTGGCTTCCCCTGCGAGGCCAAATAGGGCTAACCAGCCAATCAGTTCAGTAGTCAATCAGTTCACCCCCAAAAGAATATATCACTGATGTTTGCTGAAGGAGTGGTTCTCTGGGTGTTCTCTGGGCGAGTCCCTGCTCTCAGGCCGTCAGGGTGAGAACTGGATTTCAACTGAGGGACACCATGGTACTTTGACTCTGAGATAAAACCGACATTTATTGAGGCAAACAATGCTAGTCCTGCACTTTGTGGACCGTGGTGATGAAGGTCATTCTGCCAGAATAAAGGACTGCTTCATCTGCCAGTACATGTGCTCTGATATCCTTTTAAAGAAAATGTCAATTAGTGTTTATTTAATCTTTTTTTTATCACATATTTGTCAACCAGGTTAAAGTTTTTTTAATAAATTAATTTAAATTAAGTTTCGATGACCATTTTTCAGGTGGTCCAGGCCCCAGCAAGTTCTGTTCAGTGCTGCGGTGTAAAAGTGGCTAATTCGTGGAGTGTAATGACACAAAAGGAGCACAAATGATGATTGAAATGGAGGAAAACATGACCCTCTGCTATAAACGAAAATGAATGGGAGTGTTGTGTTCAAAAAACTCCTGAAAGACTTAACAAAAAAGAAGGAACAAAAACAACAAGTTGAAAATAACATCCCAGGTGCAGAGCTTGGCAGAGGGCCTGTCCTCCCCCTCGTGTGAGAACTCCCATGTTTGTCTTCGGTGAAGCAGGTCTCAGGTCTGTATGGCACAAAAGAAAAAACAAATATCCAAAGAGCAAATAAAAGAACACAACTTGAATCCTCCATGTGTCTCTCCTCCACCTCCTCCTCCTCCTCCTCCTCCTCGATTTAGACACCAGGCCCCAGGCTGAGATGTCAGTCACCCATCCAGTAGACCCAGGATTGGTTCTGTCTTCGCCTGCTGTCCTTCGGGCTCAGTTGTTATGGCAACACGAGTAGAAGCACGAGTCCTTCTTCTGGCCCAAGTCTACGCCGGTCTCTTCTGTCAGGACGTAGCACATAGGGCAGGCAGAGGCCAGACAGAGGACACAGGACACAGGACAGACAGAGGACAGGTCATCTTATCGTCAAAGTTTTTATTCAGCAGGGTTGGGGTCATTTTATGTTCAATTCAATCACTTCAGGAAGTGGATTTTTGGAAATCTTTTGCCATAAAAGGACAGTCCTACGTCCAATATTTGCTGCAACATTATGGCTAACATGCTGATGCTGATTATTTTGCTAGAAATTGTGATCACAATATTTTTTTGTCAAGGGAAAGTGTAGTTAGAATTTCTAATTGCAGTTACAGAACATTTGGCATCATACAGATGAACATGATCTACATCATCATCAAACAGTGAGAAGTGCATTGCCATACAAAATGTTGATGCTGTGCAAATATCATCATAATAATAATAATCACCACCATCCTCAATCATTGATACCAGGGCAAGATTGGCTCTGTTTTTTGTTTTTTACTGTTTCATACTTGCCAAACGAGAGTGAGGTGAAGGCAATTCACGATAATGAAAACATTACGGACCAGATTCCGTTTTTTGTTTTTTTTAGAAGTTGTGTTCAAAACGCTCACCTGTCATATACTGGAAGGCAGCCTCATTGTAGTCCTCAGCAATCTTATGGAACAGCTCATCTAACAGCCAGAGAAGAGCAGACAGAAAAAGAGGAAAGCTATTTGTCAGTTTCCTACATCACAATCAGAAAACATGTTTATTTAACTCCAGGTAAGTGAACGATCGCACATGAATGAATACCGATTATATAACCGGTAGTCTCAACCAGACAATCTGCCTGGTCAAAGAGTTATGTCGGTAATTACCATTAGGCAGGGCTAGTCATGCTTTATTGGTTGCCATGACAACTGTCATGGTGACCAAGGCAGCTGTTGGCAGTCTTTGTGCTTTATCGTGTATTTTAGTCTTGTTTGTACTTTGGTTTGAAGAATTTCTTTTTCAAATGTATTTAACTATATCTAATTAGTAATATTTTGGCATTGTCTTTCCCAGGTAAATCATGGTATCCTTGCCTCTCCAGCAAATTCCCTCTTAACTCAACTGATAACTCAACTGATCTTACTACAATCTGCATATTTGTGTGCTAAAAAAAAATCGAAACTTGGGGTTTTCGATAGTAACCCAAACCCACAATGGTAACGCAAAGCCACTTCCTGAACAGATTATACTGACCATGACTTGAACCCAGCTGTGATATGAGCTGTCTCCCACCCATGAGGAAGCCGGCCCTGTGGTCTATGGATGACTGAACAGCTGACAGTGTGACTCACCTACATTGTTTCCCGTTTTACTGGAGGTCTCAAAATGCTGCGCACCGATCTCTGCGAATGAATATCAAAGAGCGTAAGGTTACTCGTACCACTGGGAACCTCAGTTCACAACGCCTGACCGAAACATTTGTTCCATATAAACACAGAGAAGCAAGGTGATTCCTTTAAGTTGCAGTTTAAACTGTCTACTTTCATAACCACTAAAAAAAACCAAAAGGTGTCCACACTATAATGCCGAGACTAAAGTTACCGTCAACAAAGTCTTGAGTGTCATGGTAGTCGATCTGCCGCAGGCTGCGGTCTGCTTCGATCAGGTCATTCTTAGTGCCACACAGGTAAATCTTACAGTGCTTTAATGAAAGACAGATTAAAAAAACCAGTCAGTGACACTGGTAGATACTACATACCTTCAATATGCAACGTAATTGGTCCTGTGTAGCTCAATGAATAAAGCATAGCTAACATCACCAGGGTTGAGGGTTTAATTCCCATTGGGAACAGCCATGCTGAAAATTATGCATTCGTGGTGCTGTAGAGCAATGTGGTTTAAAGTATCCAATTAGTTTGTGTTATCTTAAAGTTAACATGTTCTGCCAAACAAAACAAAAAAAAATTAAATATAATTTCACAGTAAATTAAGCACCAGTTAAAAAGTCTTTAAATATTGTTTTGCCCAGGTGTTGCTAGCTGGCTGACCCTGTGCCCCAACCAAAGGGCAAAAAGACAATTTCACCCCTTGTGGGGTTCAATAAAGATGATCAAAATTCACTTGTAAATAAAATCTATGAATTCGTGGATTTTGTGATATTCCCCTTAATGTAGAAGAGAAGAGTTGCTAACCTCCTCACAGTTCTGCAGCTCCTTCACCCAGAACCGAGCCCGCTCGAAGCTGCTGCTGTCCGTCAAATCTACAGGTCACAACCACAACCACATCTATGAAACCAGTGTATTAGTCCACAAGTTGACATGGTCTACATGCTTTTAATATTACAGTCATGTCACTGAAACACGAGGAACTGCTCTGTATTTGCTGCCGAAATTCACTAAGAGAAAGATGGCTGATGCTGACTGAGGCAGCATGCAAACCAAAATAACAATGTTGTTGTAATTCCTTGTTTAGCCGCAACAGGGCAGAACTTAAAAAAAAAAAAATCACACACATTGATTTAGGTTAACTTACACAGAGATAAAACATAGAAGCAAAGTGGTTAAAAAACAACAGTGATAAAACATAAGGAAAAAATAGGAAATGCAATGAATAATTTATAAAAACACCTCATCTCAAAATCAACAACTGATGGAAATAAAACATCAAGATGAGGTGGGAACCGGTAGAGCACCAATCCCTAGAAAGAGAAGCCAACAGGACAGCATGAGTAATATGTGAGATCTAACTGTGGGAATTGCCATCAGCTATTTTCTAAATGCCAAAAATTCCACAACGAGGCAAGAACAGGCAGAGGACCTTTCGGAAAACCTGTAAGAACACAACGAACACACAGCACTTGATTTCCTGGAGCATTGGGGTGTGACAACCTATTAGTCGCATCGTCTGCGGTCTACTTGGGCATGTAGATACCGTACTGACACCATACTTGTCCATTGATTTTGCCCATTGAAGTTTTTCACAAGTTGAGGGGCACTTGCCCAACATACCTTAAAGGTGCATCAAAATAGCAAAGTGTATGGTAAGATATAGTATAATGGTGATGGTCTGAAAGCTTCCCCTCGCTCTCTCTGTTTTGATTGTGCCTCAGTGGCACTGTTTCCCTCTACTTTCTGGTTTTTGTTTTGCTTTGCTTTGACAACCCGTCAAACAGATCCTCCCCTCAGCCTGTCCATCAACACGTAGCTCCTCCTCTCAACCAGGAGGTCTCTCGGCAAGTATAAAAGCCCCTCCCCCACGCTCTCAGTTCAGAAGTAGAACAAAACAAGATGACAGAGGGTGTGCTGGAGGAGGAGACAAGCCATGCTTCTTGTTTTGGTTTGTTAATGTATTTCACCTCACTAACACTAGAGGTCACTAATGTGTCGGCCTTACAGATAGCATCTTTAAAGCCGTCCTCTAGCGAATTTCACTTCTGGCTTTCCTCATGTTTTTCTCCAAACAGAAATAGAACGGCGTGGAAGGACGTGGGATGTGGGACCATCTATTCAATCAATAATTTCAATATGCAACACTGCAATGTGTGTTAACAGACTAGTTAAATGATCTCCTCATAGTCGGGGTAGTCATTAGCTCACCATAGCAGACCACGGCCGCCCTCGCACCTCTGTAGTAGATTCTACTCATAGCTTCATAACGCTCTGATCCAGCTGTGTCCTGAGAGAGACAGAGAGAGAGAGAGAGAGACATAAATTTGTGTTAAAATGAGAGAGGCAGAGAGAAAAGCAGAGAGAGACATGGAGAGACAGAGAGAGAAATCAATAGAGTGAGAGAATGATAGCCACAAAAGAGAGCGAGCAAGCAAGAGA